>PVIU01003498.1:0-144073 GCA_004026605.1 Ondatra zibethicus
AAAAAAAAAAAAGCCTGGTTTGCTTACATTGCAAAGGATAGGAAACACCAAAGAAAAAAGAGTTGTATGTGTCTTAATCCTATGGGGTTCACACAGTAGCATTTTGTCTTGATTTATGCTAGTAGAATTTCAAAGCATTTTAACTTAAAACTGCTATCGTTCCCATAATATAGAGCCTGTAAGATGCTGCAGTGGTCTTCCTCACAGTGATCTTTATGCTAGTAGGATACTTTTTTTTCTTTTTCTTTCTTTTTTTTTTTTTTTGGTTCCTCCTCACCACCAGCACCACCACCACCACCACCCACCCACCCCCCCCCACACACACACACGCCCAGGCAGGGTTTCTCTGTGTAGCTTTGGAGCCTGTCCTGGAACTTGCTCTGTAGACCAGGCTGGCCTTGAACTCACAGAGATCCGCCTGCCTCTGCCTCCTGAGTGCTGGGATTAAAGGCATGCTAGTAGGATTCTTAAATAACATTTAGGAATTGATACAATGATGTGATTAGACAACCAGACACCTCCCGGATGTAGACACAACCCCTATAAGTATTGACGAGTAGTGACTTATCAAAGGCAGGAACAATGTTAATTAAAGTTCTGTTATGGCTAGGGTACCTAACATACATGAAAAGGGCTGTCGCTATTCACCTAAGGTATCTGTGAATTCTTGTACAAAAAAAATTAGCCATTCACTTTATCCCATCCAAGGGTATTTTTGTACAGGACAAGCTTGTTTGTACTTGTGTAAGCATAAAGTCATCCAACAGGTCTACACTGATATTAAATCTTACACTCAATCTTGGGTCATTCAAATATGTAATGAACAGGGTTGTATTAGTAGCCTGATAAAGTAACCACAGGCATGGAAATTATTTTTGAGAAGTATATTTGGCAGACATATTACCAGAGTTGTTGGAAACCCCTGCTGCCTTTGGACTTGTTTTATCTCTGGGGACAGAGAGCAGTGCTAGCACACAGTGGTGGAAGGGACACAGCTCAGTCACCCTGACCTGTGAACAGTGCTGGTGTCTTAGTTCCTCTCTCACTGCTCTGATAAGATACCCCATAGAGGCAACTTAAGGGACAAAGTGTTTATTTTGACTGACCGTTGGAAGGCACAATCACCATGGTGGGTGTCCTGGTTAACTCTATGTGACACAACTTTAGAAAATCTCAGTTGGAGAACTGCCTGGGTCACATTGGCCTATGGGTTAGATTGGTCTGTAGGGGACTGTCTTGATTGGTAATTGAAGTTATAGGGCCCCCTGTGGGTGGTGTAAGCCTTAGGCAGGTGGTGCTTAAACCCAGCTGCGAATAAAACAGCCTGCGAGTCAGCATCTTCCTTGGTTCCTGCTATGGCATCTTTGCTCTGAGCTCTTCCAACAGAGGTGATGCTGTGTGAATAGCAAGCAGGGCTGCCTCCAGTTTCCTGCCTTGACTTCCCCCAGGGATAGAGGGCAAGCTGGAACTTCAAGTTAATATTTTGTTGTTGTTGATGATGTTTTTTATGAAACTAGAACCCAGGGGAAGCCATGAACTTGAGGCCGCTAGTCACTTCTATTCAAAAGCAGAGCCAGATGAGTGTTAGTGCTCAGTTCACTTTCTCCTTTGTCATCAGTCCAGGGCCACAGCCTATGGGATGGCGCCTCCCGCAGTGAAGGTGGCTCTTCCCAACTCTCTCAGCCTGATCTGGATAATCCCTTCATAGACATGCCCAGAGGCTTGCCTCCTGCCTGACAATTGATAGCAACAATCACAGGTGGAGAAGTTCCTTGTTGAAACATGCAAAGGAAGGAAAATGCAGCTGTTTTGGAAATTACAACTGCATTTGTTTCAGGAACTCTCTTATTTTCTCAAATAAGAACACAGTGGAAGTTGGAATGAGATGGTGGCTCACATGGACATAGTCCGTACATGAGGTGGATGATAAGTCTCCCAAATTAATGTAAGGTCCAGACCCTTTCCTGTCTATTGGGAAGAAGGTGAAGCACACACAACAAAATAGCAGAGCCATGGGACCTTAGCCTTTCTCCTGGTCAGTCGTCCGTTGCTTAATTCCTGCCACGCTTCTCTGTTTCCTGTCTCTGGTTTTCCTCACATGAACGTATCCTGTGCTCCTGTGAGTTCGGAGGCCTGAGAAATATTTAATAAAGAATCTGTGCTTTCTTGGTCACTAGGGAATGTGGCTTACTGAGTAACTAGGCCCTGCCATCCCTGAAGGAAGATTTGGGGTATCTCATGAAGCCAACATTTACAATGTGAATAGAGTACCAGGTACTTATGTGTCTGCCTCGACTCACCTTCATAATATTTATTAAATAGTCTCAGAGCTTAAAATCAGCAGATTCAACACACTAATGATTCAATATCAGTTAATAGCTTGCTGTTATGGAACAAAAGTGTACGATTCTGCCTGTTTTAACATATTTTCTTTCTTGGGGTGAGAAAAGGTCACTGTGTCTTTTGTATAAACAGAAAACTGAAGCAAAAAAAAAAAAAAGAAAAAAGAAAATCACTCAAAAGAGCAGGTGGGTTCCACGGTGCTATGATCTGACTATGAAATGTCCCCAATTGGTGGTGTTTGGGAAGGTCATGGGACCTTTAGGAGATGGAATCTCACTGAAGGAAGTGCTCTCTAGGGAAGGAGGGCGGGTCACACTCCTCCGCACTGCTTCTGGACTGCAGACTGCAGTGCGTCCTGCCACCTGGGACTCATGCCACCTGCCTTTCCCAGCACGTTGCTTCTTACCAAGTATTTCATTACCACAACAGGAAAGGAACTAGAAAACACAGACTTGGTACTTTCACTCATGCCTCACGCTTTAAGAAGACAAGATTGTCATGTAAATTTAATAGAATAGCTTGGCTGAACTTTTTTTTTTTTTTCTGTTAGGCCTGTAATTTGGATGCACTTTCCAAATTCCACTGACCCTACCTCCCTTTCCCCAAAGGACCATCCATGTCATTTCATGGGTCCTACAGAACACATGACAATATGATCTCTGAATATGATCTGTTCCTCACATGACAATATGGCAATGGCAGACAGAGCTGTCTTTTAAAGAGAAAATGAAATGGGATAGTATTATCTGATCACAACTTGGAATGTTAACGAAACCAATACGAATTTATTCCAGGGACTTAAACAACAGAGGCCTCATTAACACCCCTTATACTACTGAGCTAGCACAGCCACTTAGACTCCACATGGAAGGAGCTTCTGGTGTTCTGTGTGGGGATTACATAAATATGTCCACTGCTCGGGCCTTTTCCACTTATTTAGCATATTGTGAATCAAGCCCAGGATGAAAAGCTAAAGCCTCAGGATTCTTATTATGTGGGAGGTCTTGGCATTGGTCCGAAAATATTTAATCCAGGGAGCAATTTGCATTTTAAATGTAGCAACTCAAAACAGTGATGAGCTAAATATGGGCTAGGCAGAAGGAGAAAAAACCATTTCCTTGAGTGGATAAACATTTTCTTTGAGCTCTTTACAATTTTTTTTTAGATCAGGGAATAACTTTGCTCCTAAGTGTGGACAGGCTTAATATCGTGAGTGAAAATACTGTCTTGCGCCCCACAGATAACACTCTGCGGCAAGATCGGCCAGGAAATGACAGTATGCCGGACTTGGATTCCTAGTCAGATAATTAAAGGCCTGGAGACCAAAGGCCAGGAGGAATTGAAGGGTGAGACACCAGTACCAGAGGGTTCTTGATCTGGTCATACTGAACTGTGCGCTCCAGCTGGTGCAGCTGGAGTCTCGTTGGAGTTCTTGGTAAATGAAACCATGCGCCTTTTCTGAGCTTGCGGAGAGGATGAAAATTCCATAGTTGTTCACATTTGAGTTTTTTTTTTAAACATTTTTAAAAAAACAAACTATCTTTCATTTTACATACCAATCCCCAGTTCCTACTCCCTCCCCTCCTCCCATTCTCTTTACCTAACCCCCCCACACACCCCCATCTTTTGCTTTGGGGAAGGTCCAAGGCCCTCCCCCACTATATCCAGGCTGAGCAAGGTATCCATACAAAGAAAATGGGTTCCAAAAAGCCAGTACAAGCAGTAGGGATAGGTTCTGGTGCCACTGCCAGTGGCCCCTCATCTGCCCCAGCCATACAACTGTCACCCACATTCAGAAGGTCTAGTTTGGTCCTATGCTGGTTCCTTTCCTCTCTGGCTGGAGTTGGTGAACTCCCATTGGCTCGGATAAACTGTTTCAGTGGGTCATGGTCTTGACCTCTTTGCTCACATACTCATTCATCCCACTCTTCAACTAGACTTCGGGAGCTCAGCCCAGTGCTCCACTGTGGGTCTCTACCTCTGTTCCCATCAGTTGCTGGATGAAGGTTCTATGGTGATATTTAAGACAGTCATGTGACCTCAGGGCAGGACAGTTTGAGCACCACTCCATTGTTGCTTAGGCTCTTGGATAGATAGGATCACCATTATAAAAATACCAATCCTACCAAAAGCAATCTATAGATTCAATGCAATCCCCATTAAAATATCATCACAATTCTTTACAGGCCTTGAAAGAACAATACTCAACTTTATATGGGAAAACAAAAAACCCAGGATAGCCGAAACAACCCTGTATGATAAAGGAACTTCCGAAGGCATCACCATCCCTGACATCAAGCTCTATTATAGAGCTACAGTAATGAGAACAGCTTGGTATTGACATAAAAACAGACAGGTTGATTAATGAAATTGAATCAAAGACCCGGATATTAATCCACACATCTATGAACACCTGATTTTTGACAAAGAAGCTAAAATTATAAAAAGGAAAAAGAAAGCACCTTTAACAAATAATACTGGCATAGCTGTATGTCAGAATGAATACAAATACAAAAATACATATCTATCCCCACGCACAAAAGTCAAGCCCAAATGGGTTAAAGACCTCAATATAAATAAAACCAACCATACTGAACCTGATAGAAGAGAAAGTGGGAAGTAGCCTTCAATGCATGGGCACAGGAGACCACTTCCTAAATATAACACCAGTAGCACAGACACTGAGAGCAACAATAAATAAATGGGACCTCCTGAAACTGAGAAGCTTCTGTAAAGCAAAGGACACAGTCAATAAGATGAAAAGGCAGCCTACTGAATAGGAAAAGATCTTCACCAACCCCATATCAGACAGAGGACTGATCACCAAAATACATAAAGAACTCAAGAAATTGGACATCAAAATTGCAAATAATCCAATTGAAAAAAATGGGGTATTGATCTAAACAGGATTCTCAACAGAAGAATCTCAAATGGCCAAAAGACACTTAAGAAAATGTTCAACACCTTAGCTATCAGGGAAGTACAAATCAAAATGACTCTGAGATACCATCTTAAACCAGTCAGAATGGCTAAGCTCAAAAACACCAATGATAGCTTATGCTATAGAGGATGTGGAATAAGGGGAATACTCCTCCATTGTTGGTGGGAATGCAAACTTGTACAACCAACCACTCTGGAAATGAGTATGGTGGTTTCTCAGAAAATTGGGAATCAACCTACCTCAGGTCCCAGGAATAACACTCTTGGGCATATACCCAAAGTATGATCAATCATACTACAAGGAATTTGTTCAATTATGTTCATAGCATTATTTATAATACCCATTTGAGTTTTAACAATGTATGTGTCAGGGTGTTTAATACAATAATTCAACACACGCACACTAAGTCCAATGACTAAATCAGGATATCTATAAAACTTTTCATATCAGCCCATGGTTAATAAGAGGATTTTCTGAAAGCTTGTGCTAAAAACATATTGAAATAAGTGGGGTTCATTCATTGTTTTGGTGGTGATGAGAATTGAACTCAGGACCTCACCCATGCTAGGAAAGCATTGAACTCCTGGGTTACAGCAACAGCCCTCAATAAATTCTCATTAGATGAGAATGTACTAAATAAGAACTTCCAATAAAAATGTATCCTCATTAGTGAAATCATGCAAAAGTCTGGCAAAGAGATGGAATGATTTGGGGACCCGCACTCATCTTCAAATGACATCCATGCTGTTTATGGTTACAACTTGAAAAGGAAACATTACCAGCTTTACATTGCATACAATAAAAAATTAAAGAACATGAGAAATAGATGGATGATCAACCACTTTTTCAAGTCTAAGGAGGACTTCTAGTATAGATAGTTTGATGTTACATCTTGCTATAGAAAATAAAACCCTGAAGAGCAAACTTTATCCCATACCCAAGGTAATTATGTTGGTTGTTGGAAATGCTATTGGAATCTGTAGATATGAATAGGTTACAAGATGGTAGGTGACTTTGGGGTTACTGTAGTTTTAATTGTTCATATGCTACAAAAAGTACTGGAGGCAAAGAATAACATTCAGGAGTTGCGCTTGCATGAAGACAAATGAGCGAGTTGAGAGTTACACTGCCATATACGTTAAGTAGAGAGGCCTTTGGCATCCAACCCCAAGGTCCTCTTCAGGGTTTAGATTGGATGCTACAGCAAGCAAAAATAACTCTTTTTGTAGGATGTCTGAGGGTGAATGAACTCTCTCACATGTGTGCTGTTCTGAACAAGTTACTTTATTCTTCTACCTCTATCTTATTTCTCCTGTCCTAATTCTAATTCTTCCTAGCTTCTTCTCCTCTAGCCTCAAAACTCTCTTACAGGAGCCTTGAAGCAAAGAAAAAAATTATGAGTTATCTCTCATTGGTCAAAAGCATATTCCTAGGGTAAGCAATAAGGAGTCAAGTCATTCACCATAGCAACACAAGGCTCCAAGGTTACAGGAATAAGGCTGTGACCAGACCGGGGGGGGCACAGTGCCCCGTGACAAACTTTGAGACATAGGTCTATTGTCAGCAGACTTGGCAAGCGAAGAATTGGCATGCTTTTCTTAGGGTGCTTTGTATTGTAACCTTGGTTAGCCATCTGTAGCTCTGACCTTGTACATAGCTGTAAGGTTTTAAACTTATGATCTATTTACAAAAAGCCTCTAGTCTAGTTTGAACTTGCTTTGAGGTAAAAGTGAGCTAATTGTGTGTAGTTAATCTGAGGAAAAGGAACAAAGCAGGCTTTTAAGTATCTACAGTCCTCACGGGACAAGTACATCTAGTTCTGAAGCATGTCCTCGTATATATTCTATCTATCAAAATTAGACAGATAAATGGAAAGTCATCTTCCTGACCACCCACAGATATACGTGCTCATAAGATTAAGATGTAATCATGAGATTACATATATACATCACATGAGATTACATGCTACAATGCAGGTATTGGGGAGACAACAAGCTGCTTCAGCAAATATGAGCAACAGTTTCCAGAGTTGATGGTCCTGCAGGTCTTACTGGATAGGATTGACCTCCATCAGAGAATCACTCCTCTGGTGGGTTGACATCTGAATTATCAATTGCTATACATTGATATAGCATATATTGATATTGCCATACCAATTGCTGTATATTTCCACAGCCTCTGACAAGTAGGTTCTTGGTTAGTCTGTCACTGACTTACTTAGCTATTTTGGGTTTTACTTTCTGTTCCCATGATGCCTCGCTCAGTTCCATCCTGGCTCTGCAACTCACAAACGGTGTGATTTCAAAAGACTGGGAATTCAAACAATAACAGTTCCTCAGTGCAAAGAGAACAGCAGCTGTGAGCTCCACCTCACAAGGCTGCTAGCGTCAAAGCAAATGACATAAGGGACACAGTGAGAAAGGCCCTGATTACCATCAACCACTCAGTGTTACTTTAAAGTCATCTCTTACAGTTAGTATTCGAAACTGTTTGGTTGTGACCATTAAAGGAAGTGGTATCACTGCCCACACAGGGACTGAATCCACGAACTTGACCTTATTTGCATACTGCTTTTTAGCAACTAGGCTGAACATGAAACCAGCCAATGCTGTCCGGGTAACGTGTCTCCAGCAGTAGCTCTTGACTTCACTTGTCTCAGGGAGCCCTGTCTATTCTTAACAGTCATGACACCTAGGAAAATAAAACTGAAACATTTTTCAGTTTCAAGTAACAAAAGCAACTTTATTACAGGAACCATAAGATGCATGCTATAGGAAAAGAATAATTATATTTTCCAAAGTAAAGAAGGCAGGGAGACTATTATTTTAGGGGTTTGTGAATGTCTTGCAGGAGAAGCAGTTGGATCCTTATATCTGACTCTACACTCAACACTCTGTGAGAAGTATGAGAAGGATGAAGCTGTTAATTCAAACAGGAGGGGAGGGCCTTTGTCTTAACGGGTCTTGGGGTCATCCATGGGTTCCGAGACTACACTTTGAAAGTTGTGGGTCTGCAGCCCTGTTTCTCTCGGACTGATTTTATGATATCAAGCAGAACACCTCCTCAGAGAGTCATTGTGGAAAGAGCCATGGCTAAGCAGGGAGTTGAGGCTTAAACAGTCACCATAGCTACCTCTGCACAGTCCAGGACACTACTTTCTTAACCCCTGCTCAAGCATGGATGTCTTTCTCCTTGATAGTCCATCCCTGCTCACCCCCAACATTTGAACACTATACACTTTCCAGGGAACAACACTGTCTTCAGAACGTCTACTCCAAAGTTCCTGGAAGGACATGGGAATAAGCCACGACTCTCACTGCATGAGAACAGCGTCTTCAGAGGAATGCTTGACAGTTCTTCATGGACACTGCCACACCAGTGCTACGGAAACACAACTGTGGTTGCTACTCCCCCCAGTCAGAAATTTCTAGACTGGAACTAATGGCCTGGCTTTGGTCATTGAGGTGGACCATTAACTGGTGGATTTTTCCCTCTTTAAATTATTTAAAAGTATTTAAAAAGTCTCTTGTGTCTTGAAGTTATGAAAGTGTGCTTTCTTCAAAGAGGAGGATGTTAAAATCCCAACATGCATTTCCTGAGAACTTACTGCAAGTCTGCTTTGGCAATCAAGAGATGACCAAGATGTCATCTGTGTTTAACAAAAAATTATCTTCATAATCTATCCAAGTGTTCTCAAAACATGGCAGTATCATAGAAAAGTGTGAATCAATAATTGAGCTCAAAATGCAAAGCAATCTAGAATTCTAAGCTGAACTTAAAAGCACATCCCAATTTTGACTTTAACCCTACTGACTGTCACTTTTCAAGGGTTATTACCACTTATGTATCCCCTGGCTAAAGGAAAAGCCAAACAAAACAGAAACCACAGCAGTACCAACATTATTATTCCCCCCCAAATGAATGCGACCACAAGTCCTCATCTCCCACACGAGTAAAGAGACTCCTAAAGGATTTATTCTCTACAAATTCTTTTGCTTCATGGGTAGCTGTAGATATTTGCTTGCTAAACACTGAAATTGATCTTACGTAATCTCATGGCATCTGTTTATCCACAGTCTAATTAGATGGCATAGTTTAATGTCGATTTCCAGCTCTTGCTGGTGAGAAGAGAATAGAAATGTGAATATTTTGCATTTGAATAAAGTTTGCAAGTGTATCTTTTGCCTTATGACCAAAAATTTTTAAAAAATTGTATAGAGAGGGTTCAAAATATGTCATTTCAAATTTTTTTGGTTCACAAATATTAGTTTAACTTGGTTATTAAGCAAAGCTATAGCACCATCATAATGTCATAAAAATAAACTTGATAAATAAATAAATGTTGGACCTACTATATAACTAAATGCTTTCATTTCAAAATAAGAAATTCTAGTCTTGGCAGCAAAAAGACAAGTTTTAGGTTCCTTTCTTGGAGTCCTTGAATGTCTTATATGACTACATACATTATTGTACAAGTTGCTACTTTCCTGATTCAAAAATCACGAACAATAAATTAAGAGATTCCCCCATGAACCAAATATGCATCTATTATTCTATGGATGATTAAAAATCAGGCACAAAAAAAGAAAAAAATCAGAGTTGAAAGATAAGAAACCAAATAACCCTAAAGCCTTCATTGATCTGTAGGGTACTTCTGCATAGTTTTGAAAGAATTCCTACAAGGATTTTCCCAGCAGTTGCTTCAAAAACTTGTAGTTCCACACTACAAGTGATTTCTACTCAGGATTCCGCTTATTGCAGCTGAATTTCTTCTTGAGCCTTACTCAAGGGCTCAAGTTTAAGACTTAACTTCCCATCAGTCCTTCATGTCAAAGCTACTTCTTCCCCACAGCCCTGATTAAAAGCAAGCTGGGAGAGGCTGTTTCTGAAGCGAGCAAAAGAGCACACACCTACCTATTGAGACCTGTGCCACAAAGGTCTCAATAAACACATTATGAAATCACTCTCATTATCTCCCCAACATAAACTCCCTACTGCTGTAGAAAACCCTCTCCCCACCACAGTGGAGGTCACACACCACACAGAAGCAGAGGCCAGCACCACTGCAAATGCGTACAAAGTGTAATTGTCTACTATACCCTCTTAGCAAGGCCTTTTTCCATAGCTCAGCTCACGCCGACAAACTGTTCACACTTCCATTCAGGTCAGACAAGGAGCCAGGAGAGGAAGGATTCCTTCTCCTTTTCCAGCCGATCCGGGTCCAGCATCATCTGTACTCTGGAGTGACAGGACAGCTCTGTGATCTGTGTCGGGTCACTACCCTTCCGGAGACACCGCTCAGGGCACGGGAACTTCAAACGCAGTCTGTCATTTTAGTACACGGGTTTTAAAAACAGCCTGCCTACCAAAACAGAACAGTCTGCCCATACGGGCTGGGGTCGAGTGCTTCCGTCACTGAGTTGACACAGGCTGACACGAAGCATAGCAGGGATGCTCCATGTGCACGTGGTTTTCTCTTGGGTCTCAGATCTTTAAACTCCTAAGCTAATTAACTCATAAAAGAGCAGCAGAGGTTTTCAGTTCTATTTTTTGACAGTTGTCATATTTGTGCGTGGCTCTCTAATTGCATAGCATTTAGCATTTCTCAAGGCCAAGGCTAAGTAACTTTTAATTGTATGTAAAGTTTTTGTTCTGTCTCAGAACAGAATACACGTCCGAATTTAACAATAAAGCTCATACATTTTTGATGAGTAAGGCTATTACTTTTAGAGTTGCACAGTTTTAAGGCTGTCAATATATTCCTGTTCCTAGTACGTCACAGTGTGCACAGCCATATTGTAAATTTCAAAGCTTCCTTTGAAAAGGCCTTTGTCTGAGGCACACGGAATGTTGGCGAAGTGCCTCTGAGGTTAAAATTCCATCCATTAGCTGTAACATAGTTATATTTCCCAAAGGTCACGGAGGGTTAATAATGAAAGAAAGAGAACTCAAGACTTTTAAGCATACCCAGATGACACCTGAAGCCACTTGAAACTGTGGCCGAATTCTCCAGATTGCTTTTTTGACACTTTGAAATGACAGGCCCTTTCTCAACAACACGGCATGCCTGCCTACCCGACTAAGTGGCAAAGTTTTCATTTTTGCAACGCTTTTGCTGCAGTTGTTATAATCAGCATGTTCACACTGTGACCGGGATTTGATGCGTTCATAAAGAAGCACGGCCCCTCGATTCAGGGCGTTATGTGTTCTTGCGTAAACTATTATGAGTGGAAGGTACAGGCAGATGCAGGATATCACGCACAACCCTTAACCACATTGCCATTTAGCAATACTATTTAACTCTCCCAGAAGCAGACACCTCCAGGTGTTATTCCCATAAACCAAACATCCACTCCCCTCTGCCTTTTCAGAATATTATCCTAGAAGGAGCGAATGACTTACTAGGTCCATTCTTGAAAGTCAGTCAACAACAATATTTACATATATTTATCAACTAAATTAGGGATGAAATACATCTCCAGCCTTCAGTGTCATCTTCCCCTTGCATTTATTTGAATCCCCAAACTAAACTTTTATTCTCCAACAGTCTCTACCCTAACTGCGATGTTTCAGAGTTCCCTTATTAATGTCCTATTACAAAAGCTGCATTCAAATACCTTCGGATTTATTTTGAGAGCCATGTGACTTGAGGGGTCTTCTCCCACTTTCGCCTGCACCAGTGTTGCCCTCCTGTCCCCCAGCCACCCGTTATCTTCTTACATCTTATTAAGTCCTTCAAGGTTGGATCTTTCTGGCACATACTCCAAATTCCATCACAGGCAAAACATACCTTGAGTCCAGATCCCAGCAACACCGAACAGAAGTCTTACATGCTCTGAGTTCATGGCCTGTGGTAACAAGCCCATTCTGTCCTAGCCAGGCACATACATATACTTTTAAGGACACAATCATTTAGGGCAAAGGAACACTTCCATAAGGAAAAAAAAATACCCACTAATTTAGAAATACTTCAATGCTTACGTCTTCTGGGAAGCCCGCTGGCTCTTCCACTGCCATTCTCTGAGGCCAAATACGAAACCCGATAACTCAATTAGTTAACACGTCGGGCAGAACATCCCATCTAAAAATATCCGCCTCGGGAAATGTAAAGATGTCTCCCTACCTCCTAGTAAGGAAATAGGAGCCGGTCAGACACGGCTACTTAAATGGAGGGGTGGGGTCAGGCAAGAGCAGGGAGCCTTGCAAGCAATGTCGTGTATCTCCCAGAATTCACTGAGGAGTTGCCCTATCTGTGGCCTCCAGCAGGGCTGATATGTGGAATTCTGAAAATAGCCAAGTAATCAGCTGGGTCCTGTGCCCTGGCCGCCTGGAGTCACTCAGGGAGCCAGCTTCTGGGGCCTGTTTATCTCCAGTTCTCTCTGCACGCAGGCTGCTCTGATGTTCCTTCCAGAGACAATGTCACCATGTTCTGTGGCTCTGGAATCCAGCTGAGCCCGTGTTGTACTACCTGTCTTTTTGAACCTGTTTCCTTTCCCTACAACTTGCTGTGGGGATGAATGCTTGTGTGTGTATATGTGTATAAAAGGCTACAAATATTGACTCAATGTTCTGATCGTTTGTGAGGCGGGGGAACTTTGCAAATTACTGGGTTCAGGTATTTAGGCTCACAATATGTGAGCGATGTTTTCCTATTCGCGCACTTCAGTTTAAGGGGGCTCAAAAGTATCGTTACAGAGAGCGGCAGTCACGTTTTATTTCGTTCTAATTTGTTCCCTCCTGCCGTCCTTGAGGCCTGAAGGAAAATGTCTGGCGGGCTCCAATACTGGGGAATTCCCGGTGTAAGTGAACTCACGTGAAACATTTTTTACAAAGAGCCTACTAAGTGCTGTGTAGATAATAATCCAGGTGGTTTGATTAGGCGGAGACTGGAACGAGATAAAATGTGCCTTGATGAAGTTTCCATATTAGCTGGACAGCAGACAGGATGATTATCATGTGCGCATGATAAATCAATGTCTGTGCTGAATGGGACATGTGCTGTGCCAAAAAAAAAGTATCAGAGAAGAGGTCCATAAGTGCGTGTTTAGGGGAAGGATTAACAGGTCTGAAGATTAACAGTGTTAACTAATACTACATCTAATAATTGTATCAATAATAGAAGCTCTAATTTTAACCATTAAGGAACAACTTAGACAAGATGGAATTTTATATTTAAAAATGTTTGTTGAACCTGTCATTTGCCCTTTTGTTTTTTCAAAACAGGGTCGTGCTGGATAGTACAGTCCGAACTAAAATCTACTCTCCTCTTGCCTCAGTTTCCCAGGTAGTAGGGACCGCAGATAAATTCCACTATGCCCAGCGTGTTTCATATTTTTATGGGCTCAAACCAGGCCTTGTATTCAAGCAGTTTCATACAGTTCAACACAACAGAGTCATAGCTATTAATTACCAAGATTTATCAAGCCTGCAAAGTACTATATGAATTTCTTCTTAGCCATTAAACAAAGTTCTTTACCTATTTACCAATGTGAGGAGGAGGAGGGGGGCCGCACATGGCAAGGCGTGTATGTGGAGGTCAGAGGACAACCTCGGGGAGCCAGTTCTCTCCTTCCACCACTGGGACCCGGGGATCATCTGACTGGACTCAAGTGCCTCTACCCACCGACCCCCCATTAATCCTCTATTAATCTTTTTATATGCACTGCTTTAGCTTCCAGAGAAACTCTACGAAGAATTTCTCTCCATATCTGCAAGTAAAACCAGAGATGAGAGAAGTTAAATAATGATCAAAGGTCAATAGCTAGGAATTAGGACTTGAATTTCATTTTACATGATTCTAAAGGTTTGGCATCAGCACATAATTATTAATTTTTTTCTTTTTTGTCTCTTTCTTCCTTCCTCTTTCTTTCTTCATTCTTCCTCCCTCTCTCTCTCTCTCTCTCTCCCTCTCTCTCTCTCTCCCTCTTTTTCTCTTTCTCTTTCAGAAGGGGAAACATCAAGAGGCTTGAATGGCAGGAGCAGAGTTGAAGCCATAACAGTACCTGACCTCAAAAGTTGCTACAAAACTATAATCATCAAAATATTATGACACCCGAATAAAAATAGACTTGCAGACAAACAGCAAAACAGAATCTCCCCGCCTCCCTCCCCCCCAAAAAACCCTTCTTATCTGCAGGCAACTAATTTGGCAGGAGAGGGAAGTCTCTTTACTGAATGGTGTTGACAGAACTGAGTATCTGCAGTAGGCTGGCCTTGGGTGCCCATACCTGAAAACCACTTCAAAATGAACCCAAGTCTATAAACTGGAAGGAAGGCAGCAGAGGATAAGCACATTGAATATCAAAAAATTATATTTCAGGACACAAATGCAAATCTAAACAGATAAATGGGACCACCCCAAACTTAACAGCTTCTGCATGGTAACAGAAACAATCAGTGCAATGCACTGGCTGTCAATGAAGCACAAAAAATACTTTCGAGTCCTCCAGCTGTTAAGGAGCAAGCTATCCAAAGCTCTTAAATGCATTTAGCTGATACAGTAGAAAACAAAAGAATCCAACTGAAAAATGGGCCAAGGATCTGAACAGGTACTTCTCAAAAGAAGATACACGAATATCAGCAACACTGCTCAAAAGCACTGGGTATCACTCATCATTTGGAGGATGGAAATGAAGGCATGAGCGCCCTCCCATCTGTCAGAGTGGCCTTTATCAAAAGGACAAAAGGTGACAGCATGGGTGAAGACAGAGAAGCGAGAACCCTGGTGCAACATTGGTAGAAATGTAGTCATTCAGGAATAATCCTGTCCAAGTGCCCCAAATAATTAAAACAGGGCCACTTTAAGGTCCATCCTGGCCCCTGCCCTGTGTGTATAGCTACAGAAATGAAATTCATATTTGGTTGATGTGTTTGCATTCCTGCTCAATACAGCACTTTTCATAGTAGCCAAGTTATGGAGACAACTGGAGGTTTTGTGGACAGATGAATGGATAAGCAAGGCGTGGTGCACAGTCAGCCAGTCACAGAGAGAACGGCATTCTCCCACTCTGACAACACAGGAAATAAAAGGACAAGCCCTGCAGCCATCATTCCTAGGTGAAATTTACAATGCTGAACTCACCGAAATAGAAGGTGCAGTATTCAGAGGCTGAAGGGGGTTTATAGAGGTCCTCGACGGGTACAAAGCCTCAGTTATACAAGACGAGTTCTGGGGACCAGATATTCAATACACACACGCATGCACGCATGTATGCGCGCACACACAGTTTACTACATAATTGAGCTATGCAGGAGGGTCAATGTGAAGGGTTCTTAGTGTGCACACCCACGGAGAAAAGAAAATGACTGTCATGAAAAGTGGGAGACATGTTAATTAGCTCGGCTGAGAAGATGATTTTCTTAATGCACACACACATTCAAGCATCACATACACACTGTAAATATATACAAATTTATTTGCTGAATTATATCTCAGGACAGATAGAGCGTATTTTAATTAGTTGCCAACATGTGAAAACTGGGAGATTTTAACAAATCCAGAATTCAGGTGCTGGATTGCTGTGCGTTGTTGCCCCCTTCTCTGTGTGTTTCCTTGGCCCATTCATTTATTAATAAAGCCGCTACCCTAAAGAGACATGCCACAGGCTGGAAAGTGTGCCCTGACAGGAAGGAGCAGTGGGAACACACCATCCTGTTTACTCTGAGTCTGCTTCAGAGCTGGCACCCGAGCCAGCAGCCTCTGTGGCAGTGGGTTCTCAACCTGGATGGTGACCCTTTGGAGATTGAGTGACCCTGTCACAGGCGTTGCCCAAGACCATTGGAAGACACGTGCAGTTCTTAACAGTAGCAAGATTACAGTTATGGAGTAGCAATGAAAATAGTTTTGTGGTTGGGGGTGGCCATGACCTGAGAAACTGTATTAAAAGGGTCCTGACGTTCGGAAGGTTGAGAACCATTGATCTATGGGATACAGGAACCTCAATCTGCCTGAGGCAGGGGTGAAGCTGGTAGAGAAGAGAGCTGAAAGTGGCTGGCAGTGTCCTCTGTGGATGTTTGGCCCAAAACTCCTCTCTGGCCCTAGACTGGGTTCCTTCAGTTGAGGGTGAACTGTTTTTGTTGTTGTTGTTGTCATCAAATTCCAGGGCACGCCCCCCAGCCCTGGCTTCTCCTGCCACAGCAGACTACTAATTCCATTTTTGCTGCATGGTTCTCACAGCCTTCCTTCAGCTCTGTTCTAACTGCCTACTTTAAAAGTGGAGAGTAGCGGGTGATGGCGCTAGGAATCCAGGCCTGAGGACTCTGTCCTGTGGATCTCAAACACAGTCTTTAGTGTCTGCAGCGGATGTCTCAGTAAGAGAGGCAGGATACCCAGGCTCTAGTCACAGAACATTTCAGAGGCAGGGGGTGGGGGACCCCCTCTGGAGGCCAGTGGGGTGCTCTGTAGCATTATCAAGCCTCTTAGCAGGGCATTGTTCTGCATTTCTCAGAACTCGCCTACCTATGTCTTCATCTCCCATCTTCGGGGAAGAAATGAGACAGGTTTTCATCTCTTAAACACTCAACATGATTGCCCTCCCCCTAATCTCCTACCCTCTCTTCCAGGCTTCTCTTCTCCAGGATAAATAACTCCAACTGATTCAACCTTCCTCTGGAGCTCTGCAGAGAGAAGTACTCTGTAATTATACTAAATAAGAGAAATAATAAGTCCTATAATTGTGCCTTTAAACCTACCCCTCCTGGCCGGGACGTCTTGTTTCCCAAACTCTGGTGGCTCATCTCGCAGCTCTTGCAGCTGGAGAGCAAGAGCATGGGCAGAGGCTAACATCTTCTGATGTCGAGGTTCAGGCAGACATTGGGGTTCTAAGTAGAACACTGAGCATTCCACCATTGGTATAATGCTGACTTTTCTACCTCATTTTATGAGACTAAGTATTTCCCATCTGAGAGGGAAATCTGAGACATAAAGTCGTGAAGAAGAAAAACACGAGTTCATCTTTCCACAATGCAGTCTCTGATCACGTCATCAAACCCTATCGTTTTAATGATAGAGAGATGGAAGCCCAGAACATTTCCATGACCATGAACTATGCTACTCCTGCCTCTAGAATGCAAAGCGAGGTTCCTTTTGTGAGCACAAAGGAGCAAAGTAATTACAAAGAGACCGAATCCTCAAAATGAGATCCCTGTGTAGTATTCAAAGTCCACCCAGGCTTTTCAACAATGGCACATAATACTCGTGAAGAATGATGGCACCATAGAAACTGTTTCTAGCTTGGAAAGGGCAGGGGCATCATCTGATCAAGCAGAGGATGAGGTGTAGGTGGTGCTGAGGGCTGGTGCTGGGGATGTAGCAAACTCTCTCCCCTTCCTAACAGCGGTTGGTCCAGAGCATGATCTTCCACCTTATGTGTGTGCAGACAGATTTGGAGCTTGTGTGCTCTACCCTTGACTTCTTACCATTAAGCTCTAATCAAGAACATCCTATGCTATACACTCCATACATGTTTGAGGAAGACAGGAGGCAGCAGAGAAGGTCAAAGGAGAGTTCTTATACCAAATAGTTTCCTGGATGTTCTCCAATGCCAGACATCCCTTTAGGGGAGGTGGAGAGTGTTCTCCTCAGTGTTGCCCCTGGCTTACAAACCCATAAGATGCAAGCTGACCAACATCTAGAGCGCTTCTCATGTTCCCATCCTGCTATCCAAAGCAGGAACCCCTCTAGAGCAACCTTTAACAACTGGAGGCTACCTTTTCTCAAGATGTCTGCCAGCATCTGGCTCAAGGGGCAGTCACCTGTGACCTCTGGAACAAACTTCATCATCTATTAGTTTTATTCTAGGCTGCAGGGTCTCACATGATCTAGGTTGTCCTCAGACTTGCTACATAGCTCAGAAAACCTTGAACTCCTGATTCTCCTGTCTCTACCTTCCAAGTTCTGGGACTATAGGCATGCGCCACCGTGCCAACCTTGGAATTTTAATTAGTAAGGAGGGGAAAAAAAAAGACATGAAAGAGCAATGTTGTAGCCCCTGGAAATTTACTTACTTTAAATGCCAATTCTACCTGGTCAAAAGTCGAATTTGAATACAGCTTTGGTTCGATATCTTGGAACTGTCTGTCGTTGCTTTCACCCCATGTGGCTATCAGCGCTTGGGAGAGACCACAAGGCAAACAAAATGCAAATCATGAGTTCTTATGTGTCCCTCTCCAAGAGAGACTTAGCTAGAGGTAGCTGCTGTGTCTGCAGGAGGCACTTTTAAATAAAAGGCTGTGGATTCCTAAGAATTCTGATTTTGAAAAAAAAATTGGGAGAAACCCTACATTCTTTCAGTAGGATCTATCCATCTATGTGCCTTACACGATCAAAAAAATTAAAGTAAGATATTAAATGTCACTGTCTTCCCACACAGTCATGTAAACTATTAATCTATTCTCTACCCTCTTGTAGTACTGCCACAAACCAGACTCTTTGCACCGGGGTCTAGACTCCAAAGGATTTTCTTTGTTCATCGTTCAGCCAGAACATGTCAAGTTTTTCCTAAAGTAGGAAATAAAATTCCAGCAGCATTGGCCTCACTGATGTGACAACTGAAAACTCCAGCAACAGAATGTGCCCCTTTCTGTTGTTTTCTTCCTTGTTTCAGATAGAGGCTGCGGCTCGGGCATTACTCACAGGAACACATGGAAAAATCAGCTCACTGAACGTCAAGAGGGCAGATGATGGCCGTCCACAAGGGAGCTTTTCAAACAGTGCATAAAGCCAGACTGGAGGTTTTTTGATTGTCCCACAAGTCTCCTTTATCCACAGAAATAACAGACAAAGTCGAGAATAAAAGTAGTCTCCAGAGACCAAGTCTCACAGGAGACTCCTGACGGGAGACTCCAGACTTCCGAGGACTGGAAATGTCACCTATGGGGACGGTGAGGTCAGAGAGAGGGGAGGCAGGGAGACTATTTCTAGATGGTTCTGTCTACTTCTTCATGTACTCCGCCTCCCCTGTTCAAAACCTGTTGATACCCTGCCTGGGCGTGAGCACACGGCAGCTACCTTGGGGGTCGTTTTTTTTTTTCTAATCTGATAAGGAACTGAACGAAGAGATGGCTCAGCAGTTAAGAGCACTGCCTGAGTTCAATTCCCAGCAACCACATGGTGGTTCACAAACATCCATAATGAGATCTAGTGCTCTCTTGAGGAAGAGACCTGGTCAGTCTTCCTCATCAACTTAGACCACAAAACCCAATAATGGACAAGTTTAACAGAACTAGCATATACAGACTGCCCATGCCATAAAATAAGGAACTACCTTTTCCAGACTCGAGGGTGGGACGGCCCTCAGGAAGCCTGGAATACAGTGAACAGTGTGGCTCTAAATGATGACCTAAGTCTTGGGGACCTGTTCCCCTAAGTGCTGTTTCTCCCATTAGGGTCAGAGCTTTTGGCCCTCAGCTCTCACAATCCTGCCCCCAGGATCTGGTACTGTGTTTGCTCTCTTGGTTTAAAAGCTCTTAAGTTTTCACTCATGTGTCTCTGTGTGTGGGGATGTGTATATTTGTGCAGAAGAGGGGGTTGAATGACCCGGAGCTGGAGCTACAGATGCTTGTGAGCTGCCCTACCCAGATGTGGAGAACCAAGCTCAGGTCCTCCTGAAGAGCAGCAATGCTCTCAAGCACTGAGCCGTCTCTCCAGCCTCTACCACATTCTCCCAAGAACTTGTGCTCCAGGAGAATTAAGGTAGGTAGGTAGATTCCACACATCACATTTCTCTCTGACTGTCCTATGTGAAGGAGCTGACATATGACAAGACAAGAGAACAAATGGCAGGAAGATTAGCATCTGCAAGACTTCACGTGTGCGCCTTGTTAGCGACTGCTCCTGTGTATTCACAGCTAACAAAAATATCTGAAGTATGTCCTGCTAAGTATGAAGGCACATAGCTTTTTATTAGCATTGACGACCCTGGGAGAGCCAGGACATGTCAGTATGGCAGGGGCCGTGTCAAGCTGGAATGTCAAATAGTTTCTCCTTCATTTCACAGGCATAATTCAGAATTGATTGCAAAATTATCACTTCCCCCATTTCCAGAGGGTCTCCCGTGAACAATAACATTCTTAGCTAGCTGTCACTGGCTCTGCTCCTGCTGTTGGGCCTGATCAGGGCTTGAGCATTTTGAGAAGGTGATGTTCTGTGGGCTTTGATTAGGCCTATCATATTCTTTTAAAAATGACAAGCTGAGCTCACAATTGTGCTTCTTACATCAGCACGTGACTCCAGGAGAAGACCCTGAAAGACACACCAACACACACCTCTGAAGATGATCAGGAAGGAGGCAAAGTTTGCACCAGGTAGCCCTGTGCACACTAAATGCTAACACTCTGCCCTTCAGGAAAGAAAAACCCACTGAGGATTCAATACCTGTATCTCTTAAAATATTCTTGGCACTTCCAGAACCAGAATGGATGAAGCCAGAGGGAAGGGGAATTGGGTGGAGGGCGAAAGAAAGCAGAAGACAAGGGGAGAAAAGATACCCCACAACTTTATTCTAAAAACAACAATTTATCATCAAAATCTGTAATCATAGACAATCCATAGAGAAATCTGAATTTCTGCTTATTTATTTCTTAAAAGCAAAAACAGCCCAGCATGACCTCTCCCCTCCTGCTCAGTTTTTCAGCCCGCCCTTGGAGATAGTGACTTCACAGCCTCCCTATTCCTCATCATGAAAAGGTCCCACTGGTCAGGGGGGTGCTCCCCAGGGGCAGGTCAGATGGGGTGGACCAAGGTCAAGTTGGGAAAGTCCCATGTACCTTGGTACTTCTTTCACTCATCAGGATACATTAGCGATGTCTGTAAACGTGAGCAGGGGCAGAACATTGCCTGTTGGGCAATGGCCCTTGCTTCCAGGATGCTGGCAACATCACCAAAGCTTCACCAGGGTTAAAACTACACTTGAACACATGCCCTCTAGAGACCGGAGGCTCTGAGTCACAGTTACAGGAAGCCCGTGACTTCAGAGTATCTTGAGTCACAGGAAAAGGAGTAAGCACAGCCAGTGCGATGCCCATAGGCATTTGGTTCGGAAAGCTGTACTAGGGATGAAAAACTAATACGCCTCCTGTTAGTCAGGTGGAGAACTGTCTCTGTGCAGTAAGGAACAAGGGCTGAGTTTGCTTTGCCGGTCAGGAGAATGTGAGCAGGAAGATAGCCTGCTCCACCGTGCTGAGCTGATCTCCACCTGCTCCCAGGTCTGTTCATTTCCTCCTGAACACCGCCATCCATCACTATACTTCCCAGTCTTCAAGTTGTCTTTTTCTGACCTTGAGTCTCTCCCTGATGACCAGCACTTCCAGAAACTGTCCCTTCTTCCAGGTTAGAACCAGCCTCCTGATGTGCTTGCCATTTCCAGGAAGGATTCAGCAAAGACAAAGAAGTCTCCAGTGAAACCAAAGAATAAATAATGTAACAGGTGACAGTGGAGAAAATGTGTAAGTCATCTCTGATCAGAGCCGCTCAGATTACACTCTGCTCTCTCTCTCTCTCTCTCTCTCTCTCTCTCTCTCTCTCTCGTGTGTGTGTGTGTGTGTGTGTGTGTGTGTGTAGGGAAGAGAATGAGGGAGGGAGAGAAAGGAGGGGAAGAAAGAGAAAGATAGAGAGAGAGAAGCTAGAACTTTCAGCAGGGTTTGCCCCTTCAGCCTGACTCTGTTTCCCCTTTTGCAGCAACTCTCTATCTGGGGTGATACTTACTTCAGTTACTCTAGTTCCGTTTGCCTGCTCTAGAATAAGTTCCTCGCAAGCCAGCTTTCCTGTTAGGTACAGGAGTATCCCTTGTATCTAGAACAGTGTTCAATACGCTGTGAATGTTTTTTGAGCGACTGAATAAATAACACTTACTACAGCAGATTCTAATTAGGATGCTTTCAGGGAACCAAGTTTAAAACCCTCCAGATTTAAACAACACAGCTTCCATCAGTTGGTACCTACCTACCGTGTTCAATATACATGAAACCGTATAATATTGGTGCTATTATCAGGACACTGACAATATCTTTCACTCACTGGGATAAGCATGCTGCATTCTTTTCTGTAGTTAGTTTTCATAATATTATGAGAATTTGCTGTCATTCATTTTACAAGCCCAAGGTCTTGTAGCTATACCATTGTGTTATCCTAGGAGCACATACCAAAAACATCAACTCTAACAGAAGATGACCAAATTTCCCCTCAAAGTGGCAATCTTTCAAATGTATTATGTAAACAGAGCTAAGTCCAGAAGGATGGTTTTGGCATTTAAGGCTGAACCCCTAGGCTGCTTTGTCCACTTTAGCCTAATTTTCTTTTAGTTTAACCCTTGTCCTGGCACAACAGAAGGCCTTTGAACCTAAGTGGGTTCATCACACACACACTCCCAAGACTGGGAAGACAGGGGTGGGTGATACTTGGTGTGGTTTAGTTTCATCTCCTCCACAGAAATGCCCAGAGGAAACCACCCATAAGGGTTCTCTTCCAAGACACACACATGTGAGTCACTTCTGAATGCTTACCCACACATTCGTCCATTTTCCCCTTCTGTCCTAGTGGGAAGATTTGATATCCCTTGGGCTCGGAGATGACAAATGAGCAATTTTGGCCAGAGGGCCATAGGTGAAAGACGCCAAAATTGCCAGAGGGCCATAGGTGAAACATGCCGTAGAAGCCATTTGCTTGCTGGTGTGCAACCCTGCACGTGTGCCCGACTGGTGGCCCTGGGCCACATGTGGCTTTATATAGCTGAGGAGAGCCACGAATGTAGAACCTAAAGTCGTAAGTTACTAAAAACCTTCAGTTTCGTTTCCTAACTCAACTGAAGATCAACTGAATGTTTTAGGTGACATCTATGGAGTCACAACGTCAGAAGGCAGAGCACACTTACAGTGAAGGGCTTTCTTGTCCTGCGCAATGACAATGGCCATAGCATGAAGAATAGGGTTCAACCTACAAGGAGTGCGTTTTTATGCACTTTGCCCCCAACAAGCCTACGAGCATTATACACTTTTACACTCTCTGCGGCTTCCCAAACCTGGTTTTTCTGTTTCCTCTTAGAAACTTCCTGCTCCATCTTTTAGTTAGTTTGCTTAAGAAGGCTAACATTGGTGTGACCTCAGGACACAAAAGATCAGGGGTAACGTTTCAAGTAACTGTTTTAAAATGTTGCTGACAGAACCCTGCACTTTTTAACTTCCTTCCTTCCTTTCTTTTTTTCTTCTTTCTTTTTGGTGCCCTGACACTAGTTTCTACTCTCATTTTAATCCCCCTTTCTGTATCTAAGGGTTTAGACTTTCAGACAAACTCACTCTGCATTCAAGCATCTCACACTTCCGCTCCTTTAGGTCACGTACCAGTTTACCCCGGAAGTGTTCTCTGACCATCAGGCCAGTGGCGCCAATCTGCAACACAGCCACGTTTCCTCCTATTGGTCTAGTTCAGCTATTTAGGTGGCTAGGTGGAAATGGACTGCGGGCCTCTTCTTTTTAGGGAATAGCCTCACAAGGCAGGGAACACGTTCATTAGCCAGCTGTACATTTCTTTTTATCTGAGCATGCAGCTCGGAGTCTAATATTCATGGGTGGTGGTGGTGGGCAATGGGGAGGAGTGAGAGGATCTATTCAATGGCAGTGTTGACAGAATGAGGTGTCAATTGTGATCACTCTGCCTTCTATGCCTATCCTTCGGAAGGTTCTCGAACTGCCCAAACTCAGACCATATCATGGGAGAAGGCAAATGAAATTTTCTGCTTTGTTAATAAAGCAGACTTGGATTTTGTTTCTTTTCTCAGTAGACAGATACAATATGTATTGGTGTGTAAATTTAGAACAAGATGATGTTGCTAAATACTGCCTTATGCAAGCTTTCTACCCTTCTGCACCGACTCCCACATTCTAGTAATCTTTCCTTTTCCTTATACCCAAGCAAAATAGTCCATAACAATGACATCACCTCCTAGATCCAAAGTCCCTCATTATCCCCTTTGATGATCTGGGAAAGAATGAGGATGGGCATATGGGGCAGTGCTGTGGGGATGGTTGAACCTCAAAAAAAGTTCCAGTGTTGTGCAGCCTAAACTGATAGGGTCCGTCAGTCCCTCCACACGATCTTAGCATCACATGATAAAAGCTGAGACACCCTGAACTCTCCAATCCCTGACTAAACGATCATGGGAATCAAGCAGACAGATGAAAACACATCAGTTTTCTAGGAGCAGGCCTTGAGGGTGCTGACTTATGGAACCTGCTAAAGTATATTTTAAGGCATTTGTTGTTTGCTCAGTACAGGGCCTCACATGTAGCTCAGGCTAGCCTCACACTCACTAAGTAGCCTATGCTGGTCCCAAACTCATACAGAGCCTGCTGTCTTTGCATCCTGATGGCTGGGATGGCAGGTGTGAGCCACCATGCCTGACTGTTGCTTTTGAAACAGGGTCCTATCACGCAGCCTGGATTGTCTTTATAGTCTCTATGCAGACAAAGACTATCCCAGAACTCAAGATCCTCCTGCCCTAGCCTTCCAAGTGCAAGAATTACAGGAGTTCACCATCACACACTCAGCTTATTTGAAGGCAGTTTCCAGGTGGCCTAGAGTCTGAGCCAGGTTGGCATGTTACTACTATAGACTCTAATTTTCATAAAGGTGTATACAGACTGAAATTAGATGAATTTGGCTCCCTTCCAAACACTAGGGCTTGATTTTTCTCCTAGTTTTGCTTCCTGTTGCTGTAACAAAATGCCCTGACAAAAGCAACTTAGGGGATAAAAAGGTTTCATTCAGCTCACAAGGCCAGGGTCACGGTCTCTGTAGAGAAGGCAAGGCAGCAGGGGCTTGAAGCAGCTAGTCACACTGTCAAGAGAAGCAGCTAGTCACACCAGCAAGAGAGGCGGCTAGTCACACCAGCAAGAGAGGCGGCTAGTCACACCAGCAAGAGAGGCGGCTAGTCACACCAGCAAGAGAGGCGGCTAGTCACACTAGCAAGAGCAGAGACAGAATGCCTGAATGCGTTCTTAGTGCTCAACTCACTTTCTCCTTCATATCCAATTCAGGACCCTAAGCTCAGGGAATAGTATCGCCCATAGTGGACAGATATTCCTACCTCAGTTAAAGTAGCTGAGCTAACTGTAGACAGACACCCCCACAGACCAATCTGCTCTAGAGAACCCCCCATTGACACCCTCTTTACAGGGGATTTTTAGACTATCAAGTTGACAAAATTAAACAGGACAATCACCATTCTAACTCTTCACTGAATCATTCCCCTGGAGGAATTCTTCTTAAAAGGATTGAAAATCATCTTCGAATATGTCTTCTTCTATTTATTCAGATTTCAGGTTGAGTCACCTAAAGACACAAGGACCTAGAACCTATTAGTGGTGACTGTCCCTAGAGGGAACAGAAAAACTAAGCTGATACAACTAGAAAGGAGAACTTTACTGTACTGTCTATCAAGTCTGTAGAATTATGGAGGTTCATAAAATCTTTTTATGTGGTTGAGTGTGTGTGTGTGTGTGTGTGTGTGTGTGTGTGTGCGTGTGTGTATTTGTACACTATGTGCCTGCAGTGATTGTTCAGGCCAGAAGAGGGCATCAAATCCCCTGGAACTGGAGTTACAGACAGTTGTGAGCTTTTACATGGGTTCTGGGACCCAATCCAGGGTTCTGTGCAAGAACAGCAAAAGTTCTTAACCACTGAGCCATCTCTCCAGCCCCTTCTCTTTTATACAGTGATGCTGATATTAGATGACAAGTCAAAGATGAAGTTACAAGTGCTAAAGAAATGTTGAATGTAGACGAAGATGTACCAGAGAATGCTCACTGCATATTTATTTTGGAGGAACGAGTGAAGTCAACACCAGCAGAACAGAACAGAGGATTAAAAACAACTCTTCCCCTAAGGTAGAATTCCCTGCAGGCATTATGCCAACACACACACACACACACACACACACACACACACACACACACACACACACATATATATATAGCTTTGCATACTCTCACAGAACACTTATGCAATGTTAAATAAATGAAAAGATTGGAGTTTAATATTATAGATCCGTATGTCTGAGGACTATGCACAGAAAACCCAAGGTTAGGCAGTACAACGAACGAAACTCTGCTTCTCGCTCTGGTCAACAGACCATGCATGTGTGCTCTCTTGCTCTCTCTGTGTGTGTGTGTGTGTGTGTGTGTGTGCACTTGTGCACTGCCTGTGTGTGGAGGTCGGAGGTTGATGTCAGCTGTCTTCCTCTATCACTGTTCATTTTCATTTTGGAGCCACTTTCTTTCACTGAACCCAGAGCTTAATAATTTAGCAAGACTAGTTGGCTGCAAGCCCCTGTGATCTGCCGGCCCCTGTCTCCCCAGGTCTAGGATTACAGGTGTACAGCAAAATGCCCAGCATGTAGATGTGGGGGTGGGGATCTAAGCTCAGCCCTCATGCTTGTATGGCAAGTGCTTGACTGCATGAGCCGTCTCAACGGCCCCAGATGACTTTACTTATTTTTAAATTTCCTCAATGAGATCAACTAGTTTTCCAACAGTTTTACAAGTTAGGAAGGAAATAACGAGGAAGAGAACACTACAAAATTAAAGCCCATTCATTCAAAACACAAAGACCTAAACGATGGCTTTGGTTGCAAACGCGCCTATCACTCATCCAATTCTGTGGATCAGAATCTACTCTCTGCCCCTCCCCCCTCACTGCAAACCCAACAGACCAGCCCTCCTCTCCACACATGCGCCTCTCCTCCTAAAGTCTAGCAACAAACTAAGCTGATTTTTTCACATTTAAAAATACGAAGAGCTCATTTTTCAAACCAAGACACACAATTGACACCAAGCAGCCATCAGTTAGGACTGAAGGCCTAGCTTTTTTCATAAAGAATATCAGGCCAGGCAGTGGTGGTGCACACCTTTAATCCCAGCACTCGGGAGGCAGAGACAGGCGGATCTCTGTGAGTTTGAGGCCAGCCTGGTCTACAAGAGCTAGTTCCAGGACAGGCTCCAAAGCCACAGAGAAAACCTATCTTGAAAAACAAACAAACAAAAAAGAATATCAGCTATCATTAATTGCTCCAGAGGAATCATTTGAAAGATCAAAGCCACACATTTCCCCTTCCTTTCTGGCAGGGAGGGTCACTTTTTTCTCTCTCTCTCAATTTAATCACAGACTTAGTATCTCCTCTGTGTGTGTGTGTGTGTGTGTGTGTGTGTGTGTATGTATGTTGGGGGACGGGGGGGGGAATGTTCACATTTGCATATGTGTGCCCCTGCACGTAGAGGCCAGAGGTCATCAAGGAGACCAGGCAGATTGACCAAATAATAACTCACAGTATCAGGAAATGGGCCCACGTGGGGCACTCAATTTCTTTTTGTTGCACTTTAAGCTTGTTTTGCATTGTGCTGAGTTCAGCACATAGGAACATCAGTGAGCTACCACACTCCTCCTGATTAAAACCAATTAAGACATCCCCCATTACCAGCGCACACAAATGAGCACATTTCCTTAATGTTCTGTTTTTAAATTGAGAAGGGTAGAAAGAAGCCATTCCAGGCTTTATTCAGAATGATATTTCCTGTTGAAAACATATGTGGCTTATTTATATGCAAAATATTGGAATCCAATATATAGAGAAAAATGGGACCAGACGTTTGAGTTCACGCTCACCCAGTGCAGTGTGAGCTTGGCCAGGGTTGAGCTCGGAGGTGTTGTCACCCTTGGTCTCATGTCAGCACCGATCACATAGTTTTCCTTTTCAATATTTCTTAATTTCTGGTAGTTGTAACCCTTTGAAGTCACCTCACAGTTGGCCCAGTTTGGGGACACATGGAGGGGACAGCAGGGGCTGCTTCTGCATAGCAACTGTCAGTATTACTACACATTTGCTTGGCAGTAGCTACTGAAAGAGACAAAATGGAACAAAGACAGACGCGCAGGGAAGGCCAAAATAAACACATGTGCCGGCGGTAGGCTCCAAGATCCAAGCCCTATGGAACAAAGGCGTTGGGATTGCTTGATAACTGTCTCCAGCGACAGGACTGGGGCGGATGCTCTGGGCCACCTCTGGGGTTCCCGAGACTGACTTAGTTTTGACCATTTAAAGAAGCAAACCTTTAAGATGGGACCAGAGATCCAGTGAACCAGGAGTGTTGCTGTAATACAGTAAGAGAATGGCTAGAAGGATGGGGAAGAATGGAGTGTGCTAAAACACTAACAAACTGAGTGGCGCCAAGGCAGGTAGAACTTGGGTGTGAATAACTTCTCCTTCAGAACACAAAATGTATAGCTTTAAATGTGGTTTCGTTTTGATATAACGTGTAGGCGAATTTTTCTTTTGGGCTACCAGCTCCCCCCAAATTACACGGAGACTTATTATTAATTATAAAAGCTCAGCCAATAACTTAGGCTTGCTTCTCTTATTACTTAAATTCACCCATTTCTATTCATCTACGTTGCCATGTGACGCATGGCTTTACCTTTCTGCCTACATGCCTATTTCTTCTGCATGTGCTGGCAACTATACCCTTCTTCTTCCCAGCATCTTTTGTGCCTGGAAATACTGCCTAGCTATTATTACCTGTTCAGCTTTTTATTAAACCAATCAGAATGACAAATCTTCACAGTGTGCAAAAAGATTATTCCACAACAACAGAGTCTCATGTATCCTAGGTTGGTCCCGAACACCTGATCTCTTTGCCTCCACCTCCAGGGTGCTAGGACTGCTTGTGAACAGCACTGCACACACTTACGCCATGCAGAAGACTGAACCCAGGGCTTTGAGCTTGGGAAGGAAGCACTCTACTTACTCAGCTACATCTTTACCCCTGACTTCATAGGCTTTCAATAAAGTTCTTTGTAACTTTTAAGTTCTGACTAAGAACGTTAATATTCGACTTAAGGATATGTATCTGATGTCTCCATACTTTCATAGTGATTTTAAAGTAGATTTTCTTTTTTTTATAAAAGAGGCAGTTAAACCACACATTATGCTATATTGGGCGGCGGACACTCTTTGACACTGATACTATTCTCTCTATTACCATCAGTTGTCCACAAAGGACACACACACCCACTGCTTCGTTATGTTTTTAGTGCTTGTAGACTTTTTACTGGAGAGAAATGAGCAATACAGAATAAAAGGTTAAAAGGGAGCAGGGGACAGTTATTCAAGGAATTTTGGTTAGTGTTTATGGTTCATGCATTGTGTTGGAAGTCTTGGATATGTTGGGCACAAATTACCTTATATTTTTTTCAGCTAATAAAGATTTTACAAGCACTTAACACAATTAGCATGGGCTTCGCGTGTTTACAGCTTGGCCGCATTTAATACTTTCCCCAGTTTATTTAATTGGAAAGTGTACTTCAGGAAAATACACTTCCCCTGACCAAAATGGTCCAGATTGCAACATAAAAGCTCCATTGCAATCCTTCCCTCCCCTTGCACTTCTGAAAGTATCTCCTACTGTAGTTACACTTCTCCTTCTTATCCATCCCTTAACCGCCTCCACCGCCTTAGATGCAGAGGTTAGAGATGAGGAGGAGCTCCATCCGCATCAGCATCACTGAGTGGGAAGTCACAGAGTTTACCGGTGAATTTTCTAGCTTGTTCAAAGTTGCTGGGAGGTGCTAAAGGAAGGCTTCAGTAACTTAGCAGCATCTTGATTTTTTTGACTTATTTATGTGTGCATGCGTGTGTGTGTGTGTGTGTGTGTGTGTGCCCGCGCACATGTGTAAAGGTTTATGTGTGGAGGTCAGAAGACAACTTTGTGGAGTCAGTGCTCTCCTTCGATGTCATGGGTGCTGGGATTTGAACCCAGGTCAGGCTTGGTGGCAAGGTCCTTTACCAGCTGAGCAATTTGGCTGACCCATTTCTTTAATATAAAAGAGTTCTTATTTTCATTGGCATGCATGTGTATGTGCTTGTGTGAGTGTGTGCCATATATGTGCATGTCCCTGAGGAGGCCAGAAGTTGCCAGATTCCCTGGCACCAGAGTTACAAGCAACGGTAAACTGCATTACCTGAGTGCTGGGAACTGCTCTCAGGTCGGCAAGTTCTCTTCACTGCTGAGCATCTCTCCAGCTTCCTGGCCCATGTTTTTATGTAAGAGAAGGGTGTCTGGGGTCTTCTTCAATGGGGTGAAAATTTTATTGTACTAAGAACTGCGGGAGCTGCTTTATCCTAAAGTGAGATTAAAAGCCAAGGATAGATCCTTTTGCATGAAGAATCTTCACATAATAGGCATAGGTAGAATCACTTGAATCTGGACTCAACAGTTTGGACTTGATGGACCAAATCCAAGAGATTTTTGAAATGTTCATTCCTTTCATGCCTACCTCGGGGTGTAGGTTTTGGAGTCAACAGTTTTAATGATATTTTCAGGGTATGGCGTTCTGGCTTTATGCGGCAATAAATTCCTATTATCATGTCAGTTGGAAGGAGTCGTTTTCAAGCTGGGTTACTCTGCAGCCCAGTTTGACCTCACTTTCAGGGCAATCCTCCTGCCTCAGCCTTCCAGATGCTGGGATTAGAGGGCTAAAGCCACCGCATCTGGCTTCTGGATTGTTAGTATAAAGTCCCGGGGTTCAGTTACCTGTGAAAGTGTCTGGGTGGTCAGGGATGAGCTTCTGTGGGGAGAATTACCAATAGGCCTTTAAAAACAAACTCGGATACTTTGAATTCATCCTCTCAGAACTCAGAAAACAGTCTGTTGTTTCAAAAGAAATGATGGCACTATAAGACATGACACAACTTGATGCAACACACACACACAGACACACTTACACACATGTGTATACACACATACACACAGACATATATACACACATATACACATATATATACACGTGCTCACAAGTAGCTGCACATACACCCATGCATGCACATTCACATACACACCCCGCATAATAAATTTTGATTTTATACTAGATAAGCTGGAACTGTTTTCTTTCACACAATCTACAAAAATCCTGCTGTCCCCCAGGCAGACATGTCAGGTCTGGACATGGCCACTGTTTGGTAGAGTGAAGACTGCATGCTTGCTCACATTTCAGCCATGATACACCACTGCAGAACAGGAAAGACGCGCCAAGTACCGAGCTACAAACACCCACAGCGAAGGTGTTTCTTAAAAGTTGGAATTTTACGCAACTGAAGCAAGAGTCAAAGGATCAGAATTTTAAATGAGTGCATCAAACACATCACAGAAGGGGTGTGACACTGCCCATAGCCACACAGCTGCTCCGGTGATGGGTGACAACAAGGGAGAGGATGGCAACCCAGCTTGGGTCACAGGAGCCGCAGGACTGGAATTCTTTTTTTAAAGGTTTAATAACAGTTGATGGCCATTGACAACAAAAATCTGACCAAGAAAAACCAACAACCAGAGTATGGGCTTTGGGTTTTAAAGTTCTGTGGTCACTGGGGGTTACTGAAAACATTTTAAACCCAGTTGTGGGGGAGGGGAGCCCCATAGCGCGGAGTGGGGCTAAAGACACCCTATGGGCAAGTTAAATAGCAGAGGCTGCAACTAAGATGCTCTTGAATTATTTTTTATGCATTGATTGTGCGTGTCACATGCACACGTCACAGCATACATGTAGAGGTCGGAGACAATCCTGGAGAGTTTTTTCTCTCCTTCCACCTTTTACATGTGTTCTAGGGATCGAATGCTGGTTACCAGGTTCACGCGGGCAGCGCTTTACCTGCTCAGCCATTTCAGGGCCCTAAGTAAGGTTTTCTTGTAGAGAGAGCAACCTCCAATGGGGAGCCTGGCCACCATGGCTTGTGTCAGGGCTGGCTGAGAAGCAAGCGTGTTTGCAGAAGAATATGAAAAGCTCACGAAGGAGCAAAGCTTAAGAGAGGAGTGTGAGAGAACGGTGAGGAGACCCAAGCCTTGTACACCCCTGATGCCTGTGTCTACTCAAGAACTCACACAACATCATCGCTCCACCCCAGGGGTGTGTGGGTGGGTAGTAGGTTGATTCTAAGCTCTAAGGCCACCTTGCCAACCTTCCAAAACATCGATGCTGAAGGAATCTGTCTCTTGGGAGGGCACAGACACTGCAACAGGCTGCATAAAGATATCTGGGTTCATGATATACCTATGTACGATAGAGGTTCCAGAACATTCTGCTGCCTAGTGACGCCCCGGCATTGTAGTTTACATATATCTGTGGTGTTCTCATGATGACTGCACCTAACCATGCCTTGCTTGTCCTGTCCCTGGTGTTCCTGACTCTTGAAGATGTCCACACACAGGAGGGAAACTGGTGACATGATTTATCCCCAGTCAGGTGGGATGTGGAGAGAATTTTATGTTGACTCTTAGTCTAGTGGCTTCCATGTTTCTAAGGGTTTTATGCATTTTGAGGGAAAGAGTAGCATGGGTTATTAGTGAAGAATTAAAAATGCATTTCACTTAATGACTGACTATGTGATTATAGACAACACCTTTGACCTTTTGACCCCAGAGCTCATGCCCAGCTGAACTGACTGACAGCAGGGCCAGAGCGCAGGACCCCATGCTGCAACAGAGACACTCCATCCCTGGGACCACACTGTTATATAACATCAGCTCTTCTCCTGGCCAGGAGGGGGCGTGCTGGCTGCTGCCTGGTCAGCTAACCCGGGAGGAGGCCCCTAACCTCTTCTGCTTCAGACTGTAGAAGGAACTGATCCTCAGCAGCTATCGTCAGGAGGAAGCCTGTAGACCCAGCCACAGAGGAAAGATAGTGTGGCCAAGGACCAAAACACACAGTGGTGGCTTATCTCAGGGAAGGATGCTGGTGCTTTTGAGGACACAAAGCTAGTCATTGTGGTCAGAACTTCCTTTGATGATCACATGATAAGACAGCCATGGACCTTAGAGCCCTTCATTCCGGCCAATCAGATCAAATGTTAGATGCTGCCCCACCCCTTGTTTTTTCTCATCTCCCAGCTCCCAGCATTCCCTCTCTTTCTGCCATTGTTTGCCCCATCTCCACCCTCCATTCCTGTTGAACCCTACTGTGGATGCTCTTCTCTATTACATACAACCCTTTTGGCTTTCTCCCATGCCCCATCCCTCCTTCCCACAGCATGTTCTCTTACCGGGCTCCCACTGAGGATTGTCCCTCCTACATCTGGACTCTCTCCCAGCCCCACAATCTCTTTGATTTCCCTGAGCTGGTCTGCTCTGCTTAGCTCCCTTTATTCTCAGGGATAGCCCTGTTATCTTGTGACAAAGACAACAGTTACCCCCCGAAAACAGAAGTGTATAACTTGGCAAAAAAGCCCCATGTGACACTCTGCTGTGCTGGGTGGGAAATAAAGCATCCTGCAGGCGGATGAAGTGTGGATTCCCTGCAGTCACAGAGCGATGAGTGCAAGCCAGTCTTTGATGGTCTTTGTGCATCGTGGTGAGCGGCACTGCACAATTTTCCTCTGGGACTGATGTGCTAGAGGTGGATTGTGACCTGGTTTGTTCCATCATTTGATTTTTACATTTGATTTCCCAGTGACATTTTGTCCAACCCCATTTTTAACTACACTCCTTTCGTTAAAAAAATACTAAATGCACACCAGGAAGTAATCTGAGGCCTGAGGGTCTCACCTGTACCTGGACCACACAACCATGCTCCTATTTCTTGCTTTATCTTTGATTTCCTTCTGAGTTACGGGTCCCGTTTCTCTGTAGACAGAGGTTCAGCGTAGCAGGGACTAGAACATGGGGTGACTTAAAGTGAAACATGGGGACAACAGAGAGGGGGAGCAATAGACTAGGAGGAACCGCTATCATCCAGCATACAAAGCTGATTGAGGCCGATTTGATACCGAGGCCGGTACTTGGATTAGGCATCATTAGCAGGAATCAGCAGCGGGGCTTATTTCATCCACAGGTTACTGGGTCCCCCTACAGAGGTGGGTGTGACTTGGAGCCACAGCATGTGGCACTCTAACAAGTAGTCAGAAGTTGCTACTCTTCCCCAGGACCTCTGTCAGAGAACAGCAATGGATAGAACAGTTGTGCAATACAAGGGGTCATTTCTCAAGCCCAAGTTCTAACCAGGCCCGACACTGCTTAGCTTCCAGGGTCAGATGGCAGAGCAGTCTGGCCACTGACAAAAGCTCATTTCTCAATATAGAGAATTATTTCTCAATGATATAGACTCCCAGGTATACCAGTACCCAGCTCACCTGTGATCACAGACAGTAGTAACAACAAAAACCTGAATCCTTTCCCCATTCTTCAGAAGAATGTAGCCCTGGATGACCATTAAATAGACCAAGTTGGCCTCAAACTCATAGAGATCTGTCTACCTCTGTCTCCTAAGTACTGGGATTAAAGGTGTGTGCCACCAGGCTTGGTTAGAATGTCTTAACAATGATTGTTTTATAATGTCCACAACACATTCATGATACATTAAAACAGGCCAAACAATAGGAACGCCATATGGTGTGACAGTTATGACCAAGGTGGAGATGGAGGAACTCCCAGTAGCTAACGTAGAGGTAAGGCTTGTAAGATAACCGCCCATTCCTAAGAGAAGGTTGTCTGTCTCAAGCAATGTGAAAGCTATTACCGCCCCCAACATTTTCTGTGGTGAATAAGATGGAGAGGAGGGGCTATGGAAGAGAGTGCTCCCTAGTCTCCTAACACCATTGTTAACTTCCTAAATAAATGCCTGGTAGTCTCATTTGAATTTAGGGGAAAAACTTCTTCCTAGAATTATTTTCTTCTATGCTAAAGTTAAATGCAGAAAACTTTTATTTCCTTGAAGGTTTTGCTCAGCATTTTTTTTTCTTCCTCTCAGCAAGTGGGAGCCACATTCGAGGTGAGAAGCCATCGGGTGCAAAGGAAGCCCTTACAGATATTTGGTGGATGTCCAAAAACACGATCAGAATATACTCTAGGACCTGAGTAGAGCAGAATGGGTGCTCGTTGATTTCTTTGTTAGCCCCAAAATAGATCTCTGTTTATTCACTTTAAAAAAAAACAGAAAACAAAAAACAAAAACACAGTTCTAGCATGATTCAAAGGCTACGACACTAAATGGTACATTTCAAAGTGCTGTGTAGCCCCACGGCTTCCATTAACATCCGTGGGAGTCTAACCCTCCACACAGGTTTGGAAAATACCATCTGCTCAGAGGCCAAGACTATTTGGGCAATGGGGGATAAGGTGAAGACACCAGCACAGAGACAAAGAGCAGGGAGTCTCCTTGGACTGTCCTCTAAGGAGGGGAAGGAATCCTTGCAATTCTTCCCGGTAAGTGCTCATGGGAATGTCTGGGTGGCTCCAGTTACTCATGAGCACCCTATTAACCGTAAACTGCCCCCCTCCCCCATTTCACTTTGTGAGTCAGTTCTCCACCATTTAAAACAATGGAGGGCACTTTGTCTGGTGAACTGTAAGTATTGATTTTAAGACATATCACATCACTGAGTGTGGCCACAGAGGGCTGTAACCACAGTGCTGTGGCGGCAGAGACAGGAGGGCTGTGTGTCGTATTGACCGTCTGCCTAGCTCTAGGTTTGGTGAGAGACCTGCTCAAGGGAATAAGGAGAGTGATAGAGTAGGGGACAGATGTCCTCTTCTGAAACATGCACATACACAGGTGCATACACCTGTATACATGCAAATGTATACACTGCACACACAACACTCACAGGTCTGTCATCTGTCTATCTATCTATCTATCTATCTATCTATCTATCTATCTATCTATCTATCTATCTATCATCTATCCATTATCTATTTATCTATCAATCTATCTATCTATCTATCTATCTATCTATCTATCTATCTATCTGTCTGTCTGTCTATCTATCCACCTATCATCTATTTATCTATCTTTTTATCTATCTATGTATCATCTATCCATTATCTATTTATCTATCATCTATCTATCTTCATCATCATCATCATCTCTATCTATCCATCATCTATCTATCTATCTATCTATCTATCTATCTATCTATCTATCTATCTATCTATCATTTATCATCCATCATCTATTTATCCATCTATCATCTATTTATCTATCTATCATCATCTATCTATCTGTCATCATCTATCTATTATCAATCATCTATCTATTATCTATCTGCTTTTCTGTCTGTATTTATATTCTGACACTCAGGCCAAGCTCTGAGTCTTTTCTCTCACAGATACAAAGTACAGTACTTATCTTATGCCATTCTTGAAAATATAGAAAGAATAAAAATCAGACTAGGTTTCCTGACTTGCACAGAGAACTCTCTCCTTGCAGAGCTGGGCCTTTGGATACAGGGAAGAAAAGTAACAGAGGGAAAGTCCAAGGAGTCCAGAAGGGTCAGAGTGGTATGAACATCCTACTTACCACCAAGGAGTTTATAGTAACTTAGAGCCCAGTGACTAGATATGATGATACCCCCCCAAGACAGTGTTTCTCGTGACCATGACTAGGAGAGAATTGATGCCCATCTGGAAATGTTCAAGACTTAAAAACTACATAGTAATTAATGCAACTTTTTTGCATGCTTTATTTCATGTATTCCTACAAAACCAGGCCAGCAGAGGTATTGTTTTCTCCTTTGGGGAATCAGAGAAAAGGCTACGGGCACCAGTTCTGAACAGTCAGCTATTACAGCCTTAATCTCTAGAAATCTTTCCCTAAGGATGTCACCTGCATAATTCCACTTAACAGTCCTACAAAATCAACAGGGATTCCCCCTTGACTGGTAAAAACACAGGAGGTTACAGAGCTGAGGAAACTTATCCATACATCACATAGCCAACATGAGCGCACTAGGCCTGAAACCCAGGGTTATTTGGCTAGAGAGTAGAAAACCTCAACTCTTGCGCTCATCCCTTCTCATGCAGTCCTAGTTCATTCTGTTGCTGTGGCGAGCACCATGACTCAAAGCAACTTAGACGAGGAAAGTATTTATTTAACTTGTGCTTTCAGGCCTCAGACCATCATTGAGGGTAGTCAGAGCAAGAACTTGAAGCAGACACCATGGAGGAATGCTGGTTCACTACTAGGATCATGCTTAGCCTTCTAGACCCCTTAGAAGGGGTCATCCTTAGACCCCTGCCTAGGGATGGTGCTGCCCATAGTGGGCTGGCAATCAAGATCGATCAAGACCATCTCTTATAGACACACCCACAGGCCCATCTTCCTCAAGTAAGACACCTCTCAAATGGCTTGATCAAGTTGACAATGATACTAACAAGGGCTTGGACCCACCCAGCCAGGTCACCAGAACTCTTTCTTAGACGCCAGCGCTGCAGTTGAGAACTGTGGGTTCCCTTTTCTCTGCAGCTTCAACACGGGCTGTTCATCACTCTATCCTGTCCCTAGCATCTGGACTATTTCTATTTCTTGACAAAGTCTAAGATATCAGGGATGCCATGAGGAGGGGTTTTAGAAATGACAATGTAATTACCTGATGATAGTCACGTTCTGCTCTGTGATGGCGCATCTATCTCCTGCTTATAGCGTTTGCTTCTTTTAGTATAATCTGACTATTTTTACTCATGGCTAGCTTCGTGCTCAGGATTTCAAGGGCATGTGCCAGGCATAGCAGATCCCAGAATCTGCCAATTAGTGTTCACAATGAACAGGCATGCGCAGATACTATCGGAGGTTTCATTTAAACAATCTAAACACCATTATTTTTATTTAGAGGACTCAAAAATAATTACGTTCTTAGCTCTTCCGTGGACATGATCTTTGTACCTTACACAGTGCCCACTACCAGCGTATTACATTCTCCCAAAGAGTGGGCATTTAAGAGGCTGGTTACACCTTATTCGTTCTTGTGCTCTCTGAGCATCACAGAGTATATTAAACAGACAAGGCTCTGATTGGATGTGGCAGGGGGTGGGGTGGGGTTACAGGGGCCAGTGTGCAGGGTTGGTAGACACTCTGAGTGTGCATGGTGGTGAAGTCTAGGCAATCCTCCTTCCCTCCTTCCCCTGGGGTTATAGGAACACACGTGCAGCCATGGTCAGCTTTTGACATGGGTTCTAGGAGTCTGGGTTCAGGTCCTCACGCTTACACAGCAAACTGATTTACACACCAGGCCACCTTTCCTACCCCCTGGTCGGATTTTGAATGAATTACTACACAGACATATGATTTAGTGAAAGGAAACAGAAAGTTGGAATTTTAAGTTTGTAATATCTAGGTTGGTTTAAGTGTCCTGTGAGTGGATCGAGCCACGTGAGACACAGGTTTCACTTCGTTGTCACGTTCTTATTGTGGTGGCTATTCTGATAAACGAAAGGGTCTCAGAGGTGGTTCGGGTGGGAATAGTGTTCAGAAAGAGAAATGTAGACCTGTTTCCTTCAAGCTGACAAATTAGAAATTCCTGTGAAAGGGAGGGGAGGGGCAATAGCAGGAACACAATTTTTAGAATGAAAGGAATGAATTTCCCTTTGTCAATACAGTACATCATCCTCAAGAATGCAGAGTTTGGGCTGGGGAGTAGGTCAGTGGCAAAGCATTTGCCCAGCATGTGTGAGACCCTGGGTTTAGTCTCTAGCATTGCCAAAGAAGGGGGGATGGGTGGAGTATAACTGAGTTCTAAGAAATAGCCATCATACTGAAATCAAACATTTGTCTACAGTACAGTATTTCAAAGCCAGTTACATCCAAACAGGCTTTTTATTTCGGCAGATACAAATCTGAATACTAAATCATGAGTTGTAATTATCAGGAATGTATTTCTGGAGTTTGTCCTCATTATTAAAAGTTTGTTTGTGTTCCTTAGGTAATGGCTAGAAGCAGAATGGAGGAAAAGTGAGGTCATCTGGGACCCCGCAGGACAGCATCCCCTAAGATTATGCTCTGTGTATGATGAACTCTAAGAAAGATCGCATGTGAAAAAGGCACTGCATCCCACAGCATCTTAGATTGCAGCGACCCCAGAACTCACATCACCACATGTCTCCTCAATACCCATAAAAATTTGGTGGGGGGCAAACTCATCATCCAACAGCGAGGCCATAGACCAAGGCCAGACAAGCAGTCACAGCTCAGGATAACCACTTGTCCCTCATGTCCCTTTTAGAGTCTGCTTCCAACTTTAATAGGCAACATATTATCAAGTGATTTGTCACAGGATAGCAACAACACTGGCAATCCAAATCTGGAGGAGAAGGGTGAAATGCGAAATGCTCAAGGAATTAAAATATATTTTTAGAAGGTAGGGATAAATATTTTTGGGGAGGGTGTGTGTATAGTGGTGGAGATGGAGGAGAAGACAGGGTCTTGCTATGTAGCTTTGGCTAGCCTGGAACTCATTATGAAGACAAGGATGGCCCCTGATTCATACAGATTCACCTGCCTCTACCTCCTAAGAGCTGGGATTAAAGGTGTTCTGTTAGAATATATATATATACTCTATATATAGCTATATCTGCATAAATATACTCTATATATAGATATATTGGTATATATGGCTATATCTGAATATCTACATACAGATATAGACATACTGAATATATATTTATATATATTCTATATGTGTGTGTATGTGTGTAAAGATTTATTTATTTTTATTTTAGATATAAGAGTGTTTTGCCTGTATATATGTCTGTTTACTACATGTGTACCTGGTACCTGTGGAAGCCAGAAGCCAGTTTCAGATTCCCTAGAATGGAGTTACAGTTGGCTGTGCATTTGAACGCTGGGAATTGGACCTGGGTCCTCTGGAAGAGCAGCCAGTGCTGTTAACCATCTCTCTGGCTCTCTGTGATACATATTTTAGAGAAGGGAATAGCTACCAATGTATCTAAAACCAGAAATGACCAAAAATGTTTCTTCTGAGAGTTGAGAGTTAAGGTCAACCTAAGGGACTTGGCTTCTAAAACTAAAACTGAGGTGAGCGCACATGCATATACTATGTACTCACAATTTACAAAGGAGGGAGATGGTGATGATGCTGGCACCTGCGCTTCTAAATATAAATACACAAATGATGCTCTCAGTTGATGCTGATGTGGCTGGTCCAAGGACCCTATTGTGAGAACCCTCACCCTAGTGAGCATTAGACCTGCTCCACACAAACAGATGCTGAGTGGCCGTTGCTGCCATTTCTACTTAACTTACATGTTTTCAACATCCAAATCCAAAAGGTAACAAGGAGGAAGAAGCATTAAAAGTCACCCGTGATCTATTTAGGGGTAGATGCTTCACATCCTATAAGGAAGCCAAGACAAACACCATTTCGAAATATATTTTTCTTGGTAAAGAAAACTGCAAGACAGTGATTAAGCCAGTTTATGAAATGCCAGAGACCCAGAAAGTACTCAGGTTATTATTGTATTATTATTTTAGACAGGGTCTTACATGATCTTATATGTCCCAGGTTGGCTTCAACATCACTATGTAGCTGAAGATGACCATGAAGTTGAGTTTGAATCAGAATCCTGTTTTATTTCTCCCAAGTGCTGGGGTTGCAGGTGAGCAGCATCTCATTCTCCTACCCATGCTGCAGCCCAAGCCCAAACCCAAGCATTCGTAGATGTCAGATAAGCTAGGGGAACAAAGACTTACAGCTTCAAGAACTGTAAAAAAGAAAAGACAAGACAAGACAGAAGAGGGACAAAGAATTTCACACCCCCATCAGATTCCCATGGTCATAGTCCACTCTGAGGAATGTTTCCCTCAGGTGCTGCCACTAGTGACCCTGAAAACATCTTTAAACAAAATTGGAGAACCTTAAAAAAATATTTAAAAATTCAGTAACAAATACGTTGCTACAAAATTGCCCCAAGATTTCACTAGGCACTTGCAGTATTCAAAGTGGAGCCTTGAATGGACAGATTCTCATGACAGGACCACAGTGAAACCCCTGGCTTGGAGGCTAACTTAAATAATCAATGAAAAATACTTTAAAAGCAACGCTCATATTCCTCCTTATTTTGCTGACATAGAAGGACCCACAGACAGACACTTGATTAACGGGAAAGGACTTCAAAAAAAATGGGTCATGTTTGCTCAAAGACACGAGAAAGTAGACACAGTTGTAGATTTTTCTCTTTCTCCAAAGCCAGCAGAACCTCTGAGGCCTTAGAAGGCAGCAGGCTACAAAGAAGCCTGCCCGATGTCACTGCTTTGTCCCCTCCCTGCGTGGTGCTCAAAATACTGACTCAGCAGCCTATCCCAGGACACAGTTCTCCCATCAGGGCTGCTCTGCACATGCCTGCCTCAAGCAGGCATTAAATTAGATTTATGGTGCAATTTATTTTATTATTGCAGAAGCAGAAAGCTATCCTGACCAACATCCCGAAAATAAGAAGAACCCAAAAACATCCTGGCTCAGCCTTTCTTTTACATAATTTATTCTGGTTTTTCTCCCCAAGAATGAATACACACGAACGGACGGGGACACACACATACACACACACACACACACACACACACACACACACACACACAATTGTTGACATACCACATTACTAATTCGCGTATTTCCCTTGTAAGTTACTTTCTAGCAATTCATCTTCCTGGTTCTTACTGTTGCTTGCCACTGACGTCTCACTGATGAGCGAGTGCTATAACTGGAATGTTCACACTCTTGATGTCCCCTCTTTTGCTTAGTTCCCGTCGGTGGATTCTTATGCCTTGACTTAGGTTTTATTCTGAAGCTCCCACTTCAAAATAGCTGAGTTATATACACTTCAGTGTACGATTTCCTTCTTTGAACAAAATATATTAACATTTTTGAGACTGAAAAGTTATAATATAGAAATTAATTCACCTAATCCTTATTTGATAAGAACTTCCCTTCCCTGCTCTCCTAGAGAATTTAAACACTTCATGAATTTGTCATTGAAGCAACACATTATATATACAGAATGAATGTATATGCACACAACATACTATATGGCACGTATGTGATATATTGTGTCCATATGTGTCACACATATATGCTCAGTTTTGTGTATTTGTGCTGGAGATTTTTTTGTTTGTTTGCTTTCTGTTTTGTTTTGCTAGGTTTACGTAGTGAGTTCTAAGCCAGCCCAGAGTAAAACCCTGGCTTAGAACTTACTATGTAAACCTAGCTGGCCTCAAAACCACAGAGATCCCCCTGCCTCTGCCCCTGCCCAGAGTGTTAGGATTAAAGGTGTGTACCAGCACACGCCATGCTGTGTTGGGGATGGAATTCAGGGCCTTGGGTCTGCTAGTCAAACACTCCATCCTGACCTCTCTCCCAGATCATCTGTATTTTTGACACAATATCGTTTCCAAATGAATTTCACTCCTTTCCTATAAAGAGTGCTATAGACACTGTTCATGGAAAGATGCTTTGAGAAATGTAATATCTTATCACATGAATGGATCTGGGGGAAATGGCAGAAAGTCTAACCCCTAGCTGAGAAATAATTGAATCACTAAATTGAGAGTTTAATAGGTTCCAGAGCTAGCGTTTGAAGTCAGTGGGATGAGGGGAGTCATTTACAAAGACTATGTCTGGAACATGTGACTGCCCGTGCTGCCCATGAGAGGAAGGAGGCTATGCGAGGACTGGCGAGATGGCCAGCGGGGAAAGGCGCTTACCATCCAATCCCGGAGACCCGAGTTTGATTCCCAGGGTCCATACAAAACAAAGAACAGATTCTACCACAAAGTTATCACTTAACCTCTACAGGTGTGCTGTAGCATGTGTGGGTACACACACATCATGCATAAACACAGTAACAGAATTAATTTTTAAAAACTGAGTACAAAATAAGCCCAGAAAGTATATACATGATGACAAAGATGACCATTTCCGTAGTTTTTTATTAGGGAATTCTCTTTTGTTTTTAACTCATTTATTTTTATTTTAGGTGCATCTTGATGTTTTTGCCTGCATGTGTATCTTTGTGAGGGTGTCGGAGCCACAGAGAACTCTGAGCTGCCATGTAGGTGCTGGGAATTGAACCTGGGTCCTCTGGAAGAGCAGCCAGTGCTCTAAACCACTAAGCCATCTCTCCAGCCCTGAATCAGGGGATTCTAATCAGGGTTAAATCCTATAGTTATACCTTTGTGTCTGTAAAAATATAACGCTCCTAGATAGCTTACAGAAAGGGGTAAGAAAGCAGAAACAGGAAACATCCATGCAGCTCATAGCAAAAGGCTGCAGTCTACATGGTGGAGGAACTTCTCACAAACAGATCATTCAAGCGAAAGTTACAGGTAAGGATGAGAATGAGTAAAACAACCAAAGCCTATGGGATAGCTTCCCCGACTGAACTAGTAGAGGTTAAAATACTGATAATCATCGAGAGAGAGAGAGAGAGAGAGAGAGAGAGAGAGGACTTTCTTATTATAAAAAATATAAACCTATCTGCTAAGCAGTTATGACGGAAAATTTACATGCACTGAACAACTGACAGTTTGGAAATATGTACATAAAGACACACATGCCTACATGCACATGCATGCGTGCGCACACACACATGCACACACACACACACACACACACAGAGCTGAGCTTCATGTTTCTTGCCCTGGGCCAGAGGAACTAACTCCACTTAATGATTATAGAGGCTTATTCTCCTGGAAAATGCTGGGGAGCGTAATTGCAGAGAATTTATCCTCTGACCCTCAGGGGCCTCACCCTTGACTCGATCCCTGCTGCATCATGCTACTTAGCTTTGCCGGTCCAGCTTCTCTTGTTTTCTAATAGTTTCATAATAACTGCTCTTTTGAACAACTTGAGATCGTCGATTACATTTTTGGTTCCTCCCAACAACAAACGCCGCGCTCAATGCACATGACTTACGTGGCTCCCAAGTCCCCTGCCCACCAGCAGGGGCTCAAACATCTCATGGGTTTCAGGTAGAGCCACTTGTGTGCTGTCCCATGGCCGCCACTCTGCGCAGGATACATGTTTAATCTCTGAAGCTACCTCCAGCATAGAAAGGTTTATGTGAACATTTGCAAAGGAAATGTCAGTTTGGCTGAGTTTTCATGAAGGTAAACGCGAATGTACACAGAAGGAAGGGTATTCAATTTTGAAGGAAAAATTTAATTTGCCTACAAAGGAGGTTGTGAACTCTTTGCTTGGTTAACTATCCTGATTGACTGTGAGCAGTTCTTTGGGACTGGATATCTTGTCAGATTTTTTTCTAATTTGTCCCCAGAAACATGGATCAGACCCTAAGAGAGGTGTGGTACTTACTGTTTTGTCAGCTTGACACAGCTTGAGTCTTTGTAAGAGGGATTTCCGGTTGAAGGTATGGCTCCATTATATTGCTTACGGGCAAGCCTATCAGGGCATTTTCTTAATTAATGATGGACGTGGGAGGGCTCAGCACACTCTGGGTGGTGCTACCCCGAGGGATGTCGTCCAGGTTTGCACAAAACAGCAAGGTAAGCAAGCCACTGAGAGCAATCAATTCAGTAGCATCCTTTTCATGGCTTCTGCTTCAGCCTTTGCATCTAGGGTCCTGCCTTGAGGTTCTGTCCTGACTTCTCTCAATGAAGAACAATCATCAGGAGCCGTAACCCTAAGTCCCGTTCTTCCTCAAGCTGCTTCAGTCACAGTGTTTGATTACGTCAGTAGAAACCCTCCCTAGGACAGCAGTTAGAAAAGCATTGCTAGAAAAGCCACCAACAGCTTCTGGACTTCTTTTCTTGCATCGAAAAGGAAGACAAGATTATCCTACACAATTTGGGTAGGGATGAGATAAATGAAAGTCATAAAGTCACAAATGCTGAATGGAGAGTCTATTAAAGTTCAGAAAAATGAGTTGGTACAAGTATAAATCAGCAGCTTTTACTCATCTCTCTCCCTCTGTTAGTAATCCCTAAATAACGACGGTGCCTAATGAGGTGCTCCCTAAACAACGACAGTACTCCCTAAACAACGACAGTGCTCCCTAAACAACAATGATAGTGCTCCCTAAACAACAATGATAGTGCTCCCTAAACAACAATGATAGTGCTCCCTAAACCAGTGGCTGTCGTACTTCCCCACACATTGGGGTTCCCTTAGTAAAGCATTGATGGGGCATTTTTAGTCGCAGGTGGTGGAGACCTGCTGGTGAGGCACTATCAAGCGCCACTATCGTAAGCATTTGGCAAGGCTCACCTTCTTCCAGCTACAGCTTCTCTTCAGGCAAGATGAGCGTGCCAAGCAGGCTCTGAGGTGGCTAATGTGGCCTCGAACTCCACCACCTTTTGCTTTGCTTGTTTGCCCTGTGCTAGAAGGGCCAGCTGGGCACAGCCATGTTTTCCACTTGGATTTAGGGGTCCATATTCCCTCCAGCCTCTTGAGCATTGGGCTGAAGATGTATTGCAACATCTTGGAGGAGCTGAAGGAGGCTCTTCCATCTTGCTTGCAAGTATTTCCAAACAAACCCTAATGTGAGTCTCAAGTCTTAGAATCCATGAAGCGTATTCTGAGGTCAGGTAATGGAGTTCGTTTAAAACATGAAGATGTGGGAGAAACCTGGGGTCCTGGCTTGCCATTGCTCTTGTTCCTCTTTCACCTGTCATCTGACACAAAAACCCATACGTGACTTTTAAAAGTCATTAACTGAGGGCCAAAGGGACAGCTCACTGGTCAAGAGCACTGGTTTCTTTTCCAAAGGACCTGGGTTCGATTCCAAAGACCCACATGGTGGCACACAACTATCTCTAATTCCAGTTCCAGGGATTCAGATGTCATCTTCTGGCCTCCATGTGCAACAGGCATACATGTGGTGTACAGATAGATATGCATACATATAATTGTGTATGTGTGTGTGTGTGGCTTTTTGAGACACAGTTTCTCTGTGTCTCCTTGGTTGTGCTGGAACTCACTCTGTAAACCAAGCTGGCCTCGAATCATAGAGATCTATCCTCCTGCCTCTGTCTCCTAAGGGCTGGGATTAAAGGAGTGAGTCACCATGCATGGATACACACACACACACACACACACACACACACACACACACACACACCCCGTTAAGTGGGACAGAAGATGGCTAAGTAGGCAGAAGTGTTTGATACACCAGTGTGAAGACCTGAGTTTGAATCCTGGGAGCCATATACAAAGGCAAGACTAGAATCCCAGTAATCTGGCAGACCAGCCAGTCCACTGTACAGAGTGGCAGTCAACACTGTCTTAAAGTGGAAGGTGACTGCATTAACATACACTCAACCTCCGATTGCCTGTCTGTCTGTCCCACCCTGTCTCTCTCATGCACACAGGAAGAAAAGTTATTAACTGGCTGTTTCTGGACACACTGGCATTCGCCAGCCAAGGGAGACAGTGACTGAGGAGCCGCTGGGCTAAGATAGCCTTGGGTTTGCATTCTTCTCCAAAACACATTAACAGGGATCTGATGGTCTAGAGCCTCAGGCTTTTCAACAGCTGCCCATATTCCTTCCGGTTTGTTCTTTTTTTAACCTTACTTTTTGGTCTGCCAGGGAGAAGTGTTACCTTCACTGTTAAATAAGAACGTGTTACTCACGTCAGAGGGCTGAGTCATTCCCATAGGATGCTAGACTCAAAGGGCTTCATACAGAATAGAGACCCTGCATCCCGAAGTTCCCAGGTCACAGCAGGAAGGTACTAGCATATATATATATATATATATTTACCCACAAGAGATGTTGTGTTTTTATTTTATAGAAAGTTACATCAAAAAGAAGATGTGCAAACTTCAAAGGCTACACAAGAAACTAATCCACATTAGACTCATCCAGCTCAGGAAAACCCAATGTGCCTGGTCCACAGACATGCGTAAGACGGGTCCTCCATACCAGTGATGAGAGTGGAAAGAGAGAGATTCACGGCCTGCCGAGAGATGGAGAATTGGTGGACACTAGCTTTAAAAGACGGAGGAGGGGCTGGAGAGGTGGCTCGGTGGGTAAGAGCATTCACTGTGCAAGCATGAGGACCAGAGTTCAAAACCCCAGCATCTACACCCAAAACTGGGTGTGGCTGTGCAAGAGGATCCCTGGGGCTTGACCCCAACCAGCCTAGCCAAAAGACCTTGTAAACCTCTCTTTCAGTGAAAGACGAGGTTACCAAAGGAATAAGGCATAAGGTGATTATAAAACAGGATACCCAATGCCTCATGCCCATACAACACACACACACACACACACACACACACACACAGAGAGAGAGAGAGAGAGAGAGAGAGAGAGAGAGAGAAACACACACACATATACAGACACAAAGACCTATACAAAGACATACAGTCTCAGTCTCTCTCTCTCTCTCTCTCTCTCTCACTCTCTCTCTCTCACTCTCTCTCCTCTCTCTCTCTGGCATTGTACAATCTCCCCCATAGATTCCCATCTCTCTCCTGCCCCAGCACGAACCTGAACTTGTGGAAGGCATGCTCTATGACCACCGAGCAAGCGGGAAGAAGATGACTCATCAGAGAAGCAGACGAGAAGGGTGAACACCACCCCTCATGGCTGAGCAGCACAACTGCTCCCTTAAGGCAAGAAGAGCAGGGCATGATGGGTATAGAGTGCTCACTGTTCCACAAGGCTTTTCACTGCTACTTGAACTTCACCCTTTCTTTTAAGCCGTGATCTCATGAATTCAACCAGAAAAACTGGAAAAACCATTGCATTCTGCAAGACATCTATCCATGCAGCCAGACTTGATCCCATCAACTCTGGGAGGAGTACAAAGGCATCCAGTGTCGGAACTCTGGCAGGCAACTCTCAAGTGAAAGAAATACTTAGAATAGCAACGAGCAAAGGTTAATCGGGGAGAGCTGTTCGATGTCTTAAAGAAAGTGGTCCAGGAAACACATCCATGAAGGGGTACATCTAGAACCATCATTTTTCAATCACACACACACACACAAAAATTCCTTCACATTACATAAAACCTCAATCCTTATCTCTTGGCTCACAATCAGTGCTTCTCATACAGACAGACTCAAAATAACTGCGCTCTGGATGCCAGTGACTGCTAAAAGCCACCCTTAGTTCTCCCTAAATACAAAGAAAGAGAGGAAAGGATGTAAAAATAGCTGTTTTTGGAGCCAGAGTAGGGATGAAGGGAGAAGTGGAAAGCTTACCAATACTGATCTTCTTTCCAGTTGTACCAATATTCTATGAGAAACTTCTGAACACCAAGGGTCTCTAGACAAAGCCTCGTGTTCAGAGGTAAGTGGGGGAATTGAAGAGAAAACAGAGCAAGAAAATACCAGGTAAGAAAGATGGAGAGGGAAAGAGTTGCAGTCCAGTCCCTGAGCATCTTCCCAGGAACAAAGGGAAGAGAACACCACAGTGCTGAGGCTGCACAGCTGACAGCTAAGTGGTTTACTATTTGTGTATTTTACATGTGAGTGGCCCAAAGGGCTAGGTAGAGGGCTTACTATGCACAAGGTACTATGATAAAGAGGATCAAAGGCGAGTTACACTTTGTCATGGGTTATTAGCAATGGACCAGGCAAGGGGGGATAGTGTACATACCTAGCTGTATATGCAGAGCAGAGCGCATGTCAAAATGTCCGAGTGCAGGCTCTTAACTCTGGGGCTCAGGAGACGGCTGGATGCATGCTTGTGAGAATGGTCTGATGGTCTGAGCACACTGTGTTGGCAAGGTTGTCAGCTTGACACAAACCAGCGTCATCTGGGAAGAGGGGACCTCAATTGAGAGACTGCCTGTGGGGAAATCTTCTTAAGGGGAACACCCCTGGGCAGGTGGTCTTGGGTGGTGTCAGGAAGCGAGCTGAATAAGCCATGGAGATCAAACCAGTAGGCAGAGTTCCTGCATGATCTCTGCTTCGGTGTCTGCTTCCAGGTTCCTGCCTTGGCCTCCCTCTATGATGGACCATGATCATCATTTTCTCCTAATGTTGCTTTGGGTCATGGTCTTTATCGTAGCAATAGATTAGAAATAGCAATAGGAAGCAAGCTAGGACAGGCAGGGAGAGGAAGTATGTGACCAAGAGCGACCAGGAGGAATGACAAATAGCCAAGAAGAGCTGTGACCTCGAACGACCGTGCTGAAGCCTGCGGACACTGCAAAGCTGCTCCCTGCTCCCTGCACCAGCAATGTGGGAAACACCTGGTGTTATAAATGAGGGGAGATGGGAAGGAAGATGTCGTGACCACATGCCAGTCTTTTGACCATGGTCAAAGATGCAGAAAGATAGGCACAAAGGAAGGGAAATGTCGGTGAGAGCAACCAGGTGAGGTACAAGCGTAGTCTCTGGAGTGGCCGTGGCGCACAGGAGACATGGAGTTCTGCAGTTTCTGGGGTGTAAGCAGCCCTTTGTTTGCCATCTGGACAAGGATCAGGATGATGATGCTAAGCTACCTCCATCTCCCATTCGGGTTCCCTGTGCCCTTCCATGCTAACCAGGGCTACTGACCTGGCTGGGCTCCAGGGGAAATCATTTAGCTCCAGTTACTTGAGCTGCTTTCTGAGCTTCAGAGAGAAACATCCCCAAAGTCACTTGTATAAAACCAGGCAATGCCACACAGAGGGCACAGAAGCCTGATCTCAAATTCAACTGGAATTTCCATAAGGACCAGGCAGAGTTTCACGTCTCCTGGTCTGGAGGAAAACCAGGACCATAAACATTTCAATCTAAAAGATCCACAGAAGGGTTCAAACTGAGGAGGTTCTGCCCTGGGACAATCGTCAGAAAAAACAGGAGAGGAGCCCTTGGCTCCCCTGGCCTCACCATTCCCCTCCCCCAAATCTGCCAATAGCCAGTAAATTACTTCCCAGATGCACACGGATGGCAGCCACCCAGAATGTACATCTGCTGTGTTCATGGGACTCTTTTTGACATAGGGTTGCCAAATACAGAATTATTCACTCCGGCGCAGTCATACAATGCTCCATCCAGGGGCAGAAGTGTGTGGGAAGGTCCCTCTGGGAGGTGCAAAAGTAAAAGGGCACTTGTTTGCATATTCGGGTCCAGGTTTGCTTACCAAGACATGTTAACAGCTACAGGCCAGGACAGAGGGCTCAGCTTGGTTCTAGCTGAATCTCAATGCCTCAGGCATCAGGAAGAAACTGTACACTGAGATCAGAAGGTAGCTATCGACCACTGAAGTCCTGATGGACGAGATCCAGGGAACTCAAAGGTGACTAAGCAGCCACAGAGGGCAAGAGGACAGGCTGCTAGGGTACCGAGGGTCTCACAGGATGGTCCTGGCGTGTGGGGGTATATGTGGAAAGGTATGTTTCGAGCCTTTCGAAGTTGGTTTCTAATAAGGGCTATGAAACCAAGACCCTAATCAACAACATATTAAAGGTCTTCCAAAAATTCATTTCATGTGAAACGTGTGACATTTGAAGGTAAAATATAGATACACAGGGGTTGTTCATTCCTCCTGTTCATTTGAATTGTGAATTAAAATTAGTAGCAAGTTTTAAAAGTCATCTGAAAGAGACTTCTTTCTCATAAAATTCCTACCTAAAGCCTTGGTTTTGGATGGAAGAAAGGAGAGGGGAGGGAGAAATAGAGAGGAGTAGAGAAAGTAAAGATGGGGGTGGGAGGAGTGGAAGGAAAGAGGGAAGGTCCATGGGGAAAGCCAGAGATGGTGTAGGGAATGGCACTCCTGGACTGGCTGGGGAAGAGTTCACACGTGGCGGAGTTCTCAGTAAGTATAGGATCCTGCCGTCATTAGCAAGCAGCACACACTAATGTGTAGACTCTATTGGAGTGTATATTCTTCCTTTCCTCCTTTCATCACCAAAAGGAGAGCACGTGGGACCCATTAACAAGCAGGAGGCATAAGCAAATGAACTGTTTGCTTTTCTGAGTCTGGAGAGATTTCTAAGGCCCTAGGGCGGTCAGGACGGTGCAGTTCTGGGCATACATAAATGGTGAGTTAAATCGTGCTTTTATTAGACTCATCCTACTGGGCCCTCTCAGTAGAGAAGGAAGGAAAGATGGCAAAAGTGATGAAGAGAAACAGAACATGAACAAATGGGTCAAAAATGGTAACTTCCCATCTCAAATCCAGTCCGTGATTCTGCATCTTTTAGGATTAGCTTTAAGGAGCTCTGAGTAAATTTCCTTGCCTGTATCACTGTCTTTCTTGGATTCTCAAATCACCTAGTATCCACCACACCTTGGGACAGAGCGTCATCTTTTCATTCAGTGACTGATAGACATGGAGACCACTGGCGTGTCTGAGAGCCTGTGTGAGACTCAGACCCATGACCCATTGCACCAGCCTGGCAGGCTGAGAACGGAGTCACACCTCTCGGAAGAGGGGGAGGGCGAGGAGCAGTCAGCAACCACCGAACACAAAGGTCAGAGGTTCAGAGGGAAGTTAACTCCAGAAGCAATATCTCAGAAACTGGGGGTCCCGCCCCATGAACCCCGGCACTTGCCTCAAAACTGTTCTTCCTACATAGGTCAGTAAAGCAGGCAAAGTCACTGTGCCCTGTAGGTGGGTATCAGCCACAGGGCCAGGAGAGCTATGTGACTAGTAACCACCCTATGCTCTGCCAGTGACCAGCACCAAAGAGCTGTGCTTAGCTTCAGTGTCTCCATGGCCACGTGCAGCCCATGATGTCATGGACATGGAGGCTGCGTTGTCTCCTCAGAGCACGGTCACCCTGTATCAAGGTCTCAAACAGCCTGTTTCTTCCCATCCCCACCCACCTCCTAGGGCAGAGTCAGCTAGATGTGCCCCCAGCATGCTTTGTGCATTGTCATTGTCAATTGTTCCATGACTCTGAAAGCACAGGGCCAGGGTTGCAGCTCTTCTCTCTTCCCCCAAGACAGCTGATGCACTTGTTGCAAGAAACGAGAGAGAAGATTCGAGAACCCTGTATGGCTGAGGACGTCAGGGCCTGTGGATAACTCACTGGAATCATAGCTGTCTGGAAAAGACACGAGATAGATCTTTTTATTCTCGCTTGTCCTTCTAGGGAGCAAATTGTTTTGTTTTCTCATCATAGAACCCCAATGGTATTACCGTCAAAGACAAAAGCGCATGGATTGGATTGACTTGATAAGATTTGATAAGTTCTTAAGAGGAAATAACTAGAATCAATATTATTTTTTGCACCACTTTCCAAATCAAGCAGAATTAACAACCGCAGTTGGAAAATCTTCGCACCATTTTGCTTGCAAATCCCCCAAATAAAGAACTTAAAGTATGTCTTAAAAATAGCCCTTGCCCTAGTTTTCTTGGCTTTTGCTTAAAGAAAAGGAGTGGGATATGAGCAGAGTGTCTAATGTTAATCTTTTGCTCTTATCCTAGCTAAAAAGAGGCCCCTCAGCATCGCCTCAAAAATATATTAAAAGGGGCTGGAGAGATGGCTCAGTGGTTAAGAGCATTGCCTGCTATTCCAAAGGTCCTGAGTTCAATTCCCAGCAACCACATGGTGGCTCACAACCATCTGTGATGAGATCTAGCGCCCTCTTCTGGCCTGCACGCATATATTGTATACATAATAAATAAATAAATATTTAAAAAATATATATAAAAAGTAGGAATTTGTGGCCATGAATAATCTTAGTTTATGGATCTTACATTTAAAAAAAATCATTCTTGCTTTTGAGTTCTAACCTGACATGCTGGAGGTTTTGTAGTTTTCTGAGAAAAAAAAAAAAAAGAATTCCACCTTCACTATTTCTACCGAGGAACTAGCCTTGAACTGAAAGCCTTCATGTCTGATTCTGGAAGAAGAGCTCTTTCGGCTTCATGGAAAAACAGATTTCAAATTTGCTATATGGAATATACCTTGGTGATTTTAAAATCATATATGGAAGAGAAGACTATGGCTTCTCTTCTCTGAGAAAGCACTAAATGACAGAAGAGCGAGTGGAACAGGGGGATCCAGACCAGGAGGACTTGGGCCCTGGACGCTGGAGTCCCAGCAGCGTCTGCAGAGCGTGCGCGCGGTAACAGTGTGAGGCGCTGCAGCCAAGGCAAGGCCATGGAGCTCGTAGAAGTGAGCTGAAAACAAGCAAGGGATTCCTGTCACCAAGCTGAGCTACTTGGTCAAGGCCATGAAGATCAAGTCCATGAGGGAGATCTATCTGTTCTCACTGTCCATTAAATAATTCTAGATTGTTGACATTTTCCTAGGCGCATCCCTAAAGAGTCTAAAGGTCTTGCTAGTGTAAAAGCAGACTCAGGCTGGGAGATTAGGTTCAAGGCTTTTGTCACCACTGGGGACTACAATGGTCATGTAGATCTTGGTGTGAAGTGCTCCAAGGAGGTAGCCACTGCCATCTCACGGGCTATCATCTAGGCCAAACTTCCCATGATCCCTTTGTAGAGAAGCTACTGGGGAAACAAGATTGGCAAGCCCCACACTGTTCCATGAAAGGTGACAGGTCGCCGTGGCTCTGTGCTGCTGTGTCTCATCCCTGCCCCCAGAGGCACTGACTTCGTCTCTGCTCCTGTACCTGAGAAGCTGCTGATGGCCAGTACTGATGACTGCTACACATTAGCCAGGGACTGCCACCCTGGGGAACTTGGCCAAGGCTATCTTTGATGCCCTATCCAAGCCCTACAGCTACCTGACCTCTGGCCTCTGGAAAGAGACTGTGTTCACCAAGTCCTGTTGTCAGAAGTTCACTGATGATCTTGTAAAAACCCACACCAGGGGCTGGAGAGATGGCTCAGAGGTTAAGAGCACTGACTGCTCTTCCGGAGGTCCTGAGTTCAATTCCCAGCAACCCACACGGTGGCTCACAACCATCTGTAATGAGATCTGGTGCCCTCTTCTGGCCTGCAGGCATACATGGAGGCTGAACACTGTGTACATAATAAATAAATAAATCTTTTTAAAAAAAAAAAAAAAAAAAAACCAAAAACCCACACCAGGAGTCTCAGTTCAAAGGACACAGGTTCCAGCTATGGTTACCACATAAGGGTTTTTTTGTTTGTTTGTTTTGCTTTGTTTTTTTGAGACAGGGTTTCTCTGTAGCTTTGGAGCCTGTCCTGGAACTAGCTCTTAAAGACCAGGTTGGCCTTGAACTCAGAGATTCTCCTACCTCTGTCTCTGTGCTGGGATTAAAGGCGTGTACCACTACCGCCCAGCCACATAAGGGTTTTTATACAAGAAAAAAAATAAAGTGATTGGATTTCTTTATCACTTATAATCCTTACAATTCTTAAAGAATTTTGATTTTCAAGAAGTCATACACAATTGAGAAGCAATTGCTCTCTGCAAGAAGTTCAGTTAAAGAAAAACCTTGACAAGAAGTCGATATCACTGGGCCCTATCCATAACTCAGCGGTAGAGCACTTGCCTGACATGGGAGGCTTTCACTTCTAACCCCACATATCAAGTATTTTTATTTTAAAAAATATTTATTTTTAATTATGTGTCGGGGGAGCTATGTATCCATGAGTGCAGATGCCCGTGGAGGCCAGAAGAGGGTGTCAGATCCCTTGGATCTCCATTGGCGAGTTGCCAGTTGCAGCCCTTGTCTAGTTTTCAGGAAGAACACATGGGAAGACGGAGTCTGGGAGTGCCACAAGGCCCTTCCCATGGTCCTTGACTTTTTAGTCTCTGGGAGGCACCTGGAATCAAGACCATGGTGAGGAAGAAACAAGCTGGTGGGACACTGAAGGCTCCATCTTCAACACTTCTGGACACATTAAAGCTTTTGCCTCCAAGGTCCAGGTACAACATTCCTCTGAGCACGGATTACAGGGACACTCCAAACCACTCTCCAGACACCTGCCTCTCGGCTCCTCTCTGATTGTGACTAAACTTAGGACCTCCTTGCTGTCTGGAAGCTTTAAAGAAAAGTCCTACATTTCAGAGGGAACATCAAAATGAGGGCAGCATGGGTCCCTTTCCTCTTTTATTTCTCTCCTTTGTCTTCTACTTCTCCCAAAAGGGGCGTGGAAGACACAGAAACCAGCATTCCAAGGTGCTTTCCAGAATGACCTCAAGTGCACGTTGAGACAGAACCTGGATGTAGCCCAGGCTTTAAAGATTCTATAACCCCATGACCAGCGATATTGACATAAAAAGTTAAAAAGTAAAGTGAGGGAAGCGTGCTTGGCCTCTAGTGTGGAAGCCCATGAAGGAGAAGTGAGAGGCGCACATACACTGCCAACAGCAAAGGTCAGAAGGATGGCACAGAGCACAGCCTCCTCTGACTTCCGGGTCATCCACTCTCTCATGCACTCTCCAGACAAAATGTTGCTTACCACTGGCACAGCCCAAGTACCACAGGAAAATGCACTGCAAAGATGCACATTTAATGTTCCAATCTCTGAAATTCTTTGGGACTTGACTATTGCTTCTGACCCTGTATTTCCACATGGGATTCAGTCCATAAATACGCATGTGTGCATCCATATGCTCACTGCCACCAGACAGATCAAGTGATTAGAGACTTCCTCTTGCTTCGTGGTCCCAGTTAGGTAGTATCTTCTGGAAGTTGGGCAGATGACCACAGCAGGTGTCTCTCGGAGAGCCCACATGACTGGAAGCTTACACACAGTTCTCTTACGAAACCTCTGTTCATCGCTCATACCTAGTGGCTGGGAAGCAGGACACCTGTGCTTTGCTCCAGCTAAATGCCCTGAGTTCTAGGAGCAATCTCACCCTACCTGCCTCCCAAGCTTACCTTGGCCACTGTCAGCAGTCTGTGTTTCTCATTCACTTGCTACATTTCCTGGTTCCCTTTCTATCCTACCAGAAACGGGCTGTCTCCTTATCCTTCCATGCCCCTTCCAAGGGCAGAAGGTTTGATGTGCAGATCTCACATTCTCTAAGTGGTGTGCAGATCTCACATTCTCTAATTTGGCAGCTCTAAACCATGGACCCTTCATCCCTCTTCAAAAAGAACCAGAACATCACTCAATACTATTTGTTATTTGGTTCATTCAAAGGCATCTTTATTCCCACTCTTGGTAATTGATGATGGCATCTCTTAGAGCAACATCTTTCTTTAATTCCCATGGCTGATGTCTTCAAGAATCTTTCTTCTTACATTTTGGACTTCTTTCACTTCCACGCTTTCCCCAATCTACTTCAGTCATACAATCCAAGAGCTATCTGCTCATTTTGTCCCCAACAGCTCCAGCACCCCGAAAGTAGACATTGTGAGCCTATCAGTCAGAAATCCCAATTTCCATCTCTTGAAGCTTGTGTTGTCCTTCTTTTCCTTCTTGATGTTGTTACTGCTGTTTTGTCAAGACAGGGTTTCTCTGTGTAACAGCCCCGGCTGTCCTGGAACTCACTCTGTAGACCAGACTAGACTCGAACTTATAGCGATCCACCTGCCTCTGCCTCCTAAGTGCTGGGATTAAGGGTGTGCGCCACCAGCACCTCGTGTGCTGTCAATCTTTACTCTGTACAGATCTTCAAGCATGTAGACACCCCCATCCTTTCACTCCTGCAATCTCTTCAGTTTCCTCCTTCTCATGCCTCTGTTCTACCTTTTGGCACCACAATCTCTCCTTTTTATATAGTTTGCCCCTTAGTCTTTAACCATACCATCCTGGGGAAAAATCTGAATATATTTAAGCAAATTTACTTGGATCTGGGCAATTGAGAAAATCTCAGAGCAAAGTAGGTGGTCAAAGGCACCTCCAACTATTTACCATAAATCCTGAATTTATGGTAATTCAGTGTTGGAAGGCTTCATGAAAATTCCGCAGTGACCTTGCGGAAGACATGCCCAACTCCCCCTTCACACTCCATGGCCTCCATCACTCATTGTTATCTGCCTCCCACTCATGGAAAAGACATATGGGATGGGATGAGCCCTACTTCATCTTCAGACTAGTCAGCAGTTCTGCTCTTTCTGCAATGGAAGGCATGTCCCTGCTCTCACTGAAGATCACTCTTTCATGTAAGCATCAGTTGCTCACACCATCCAGGCTTCTCCTGCCTCAAGAACTTCTCCAATTATCCTTCCTCTCCTTTGAATCATTCGTTTCTCCATCTTCAAATACCATTCCCATCAAAGAGATGCCTTACCCATCTCTCCTATGCTTAAAAATCATCTCCCAAGTAAATCCCCGTTCTTGACATCACTTCCGTTACTTGCTCATTCATCTGTTCTCCTTTGCCATAAAATGTCACGGCATGGGTCTGTAGAGATGGCTCAGCAGTTAACACTAGCTGCTTTGTCTTGCTGAGGATCCAAGTTCAATTCCCATCACTCATATGGTAGTTCACAACCATTTAAAAGTCCAGTTCCAAGGGATCCAGCACTTTATCCAGGCCCCTACAGGCCAGGCATACATGTAGTGTACAGACGTAGCTCTGGGAAAAGCAGTCACATACAGAAAATAATAGGAAAAAAAGCGCCAGCAAGTTGTCTTGTTATTCTTTCCTATTCTTCTTTCAAAGTGGCTCAGTAAGATCGCTAGCAACTCATGACTTCCGAAGTCAGTAGCCCACATCCTACTGACACCCCAGAGCATTGCACATAATTGCACACATCTCTTCCTCTTCCTCCTCCTCCATCACAGGATGATGCCCCCCCTTTGGCTAGGTTACATTTAGCAATACTTTTATACCACTCCCCTCCTAGACCCCTGGGTCCTTCTGAGCCTAAGACATTCTTGTCTCAGCCCATCCCAAGGGTCTTTTCCCTGTCTACTCCCTCTGCTTGGCAAACTGTTGGAAATATTGTCGTCCTGTTAGTAACTCAGATCACAATGAAATGCCATCTCTTCTGGGAGGAGAACCATTTTCCTGGTCACTCTCTCCTTACCGTAGGCACACGGGGCCATCTCCAGAACACTCATTTGTTGTATGGCTTGTTTATTCTCCCCCAGAAGTTAAGACCCATCTTTAGAGGCCTCAGTCTCTTATTCATGGCTGTGACATTGGGCCTCAGACAAGGGAGATGATTACAAGACATCTGATAATAGAACACTTGTTGGGTCAACGTGATTGGCCAGGAGGAGTGGTACTGGTTACCAGAGTTCTTCAGACAACTCATTTGTCACAAGCACCATCAGTTTGGCAAGTTCGACGGAGCCATGGTGACATCAGAAGCCTCGGCAGTTGGACAGCATGGACATACTGGTCAGAATGGCTCTTGTGTGACAAGTTACATATCTTCAGTTAGAGCAAATATGTACCAAACCACATCATGGCCTGCATTTCTTCTTCTTTTTTTATGAGGGGGCAGAGAAAGAGAGAGAGAAAGAGAGAGAGAGAGAGAGAGAGAGAGAGAGAGAGAGAGAGAGAGTTTTCATACATGTGGGTATGTATATGTGCTTATGTAGAGACCTAAGGTCCTGCTGGGAATCTTCCTCAATTGCTTTTCTACCTTATTCAATGATGCAGGGTCTCCCAATAAAACCCAGATGTCACCAATATAGCTAGTGTGGCCAGCGCCACAGATCCAGTCTCCTCATCCCAGGCTGAAATTGGAGGCTAGCTGCCACTTACCCAGAATTTATGTGGGTGCTAGCAACCCTAACTCTGGTCCCTTGGCTTGTGCTGAGCCATCTCCCCAGCCTGCGTCCTGCATTCCTAACCTCTGTATTTCATTTTATTCATGTGACTTAGACTGGGGTTAGACAGGACTTCTGTACTTAGCTCTAAAACTCTGACCTGCCATCAGCAATTCTCTCCAGACTTCTTACCTCTGATGGAGGAATAATAAATTGGCTAGCTCTGGAAAAGTCTAAGATCCCTAAGTTTCCCAACCCAAAAGACAGCTCGGACAGAGTGCTTTGACATCCCAGTTCCAAATCTCAGTGCACACGCATGTGTTCCTGCAAGCATGCACGCATGGAGGGGAATGTGACTGCTGCACTCAGGCTCTGACAAAGATCTTAAGGGATTAAGGGTTGGTCCAACTTTGCCCAGGACGCCTGCTTTATTCTAGAGAGCTGGGTGAACGAAGAGAACTCTACCAGGACAGCAGGACACTTAACCAAGACTGTGACATTTGTTTCATTTCGTTTTCAATAAAGTAGGTGTGAAATACATCGCACCACGCAGGGGGAAAAAAAATGAAACACTGTACCCACAATACTCTCGACTCTGTTTTTTTAGTGGCAGGAGATCCAAGGACACAGGCACCAGAGTTCCTGCAAATTCAATAGAACCGCCTTTCAAGTAGAAATCACTTTAATCTTTCAATCTACAATTGCAGAGCCTTTATCTAAAAAAAGAGACTCAATTATGTTTTGCAGTCTCTATATAGCAGAGCCATATCTCAGAAGCTGAGATTTGTAGAAGATTATCAGTGGGTCTTTCTAGGCAAGACTGGTGGGAATGGGAAATGCCCCATGTAAGCTAGTAAGAACCAGAGCCCAGACAGATCTAATTTTTGAACTAACACACATTTAAATCTTTATTTAAGCCTGAAAACTCCTTTACGTGATGCTTCTACCAATAGGATGAGTGATATGGGCATATTTGACAGCAAGCTATAGGCTGACATGGTGCTTTACAGTATCCCTTGTGGGCCCCTTCTACCTACTCAGCCGCACAGGAGGCTGTGCAGTGTTCCACAGGACTAGAGTCTGACCTTATGTTTTCTGATTTATTTTCCACTGGAGTCCACTGGAATTCCACTACTCCCAATCATGTCACCCATAGCGAAACAGAGCAATGCCCTATGTCACGACCATCTTCCCTGGGGTATAACCGTACCTGTGTCTGTTATACTCATTCTTTGAAATCGGAAAATAAAAGAGGAATTTTTTGTTGTTTCTTGAAACAGGGTTTGGAACACATTCTGTAGACTACGCTGGCCTCGAACTCTTAAAAAAAAAATCAGTTCTTCCAGATTTCTGAGCTAATTGCTTTACGTACTAGAATGTTCAGGGAAATAGACTTGTGAATTCAACTTTTGGTTACACTCAAGACTTTGCAGAAAACACTTTTTGCTTGGCCTTTGAGATTGAAAGCATTCCCTAAACACGCCAGTCACAGCTCCGTGTACTAAGCAGGAAGAGGGTACCAGGAGTTCACACTCTTGCCTGTCACTCACGGTAGTGGGCTAAGGTTTGGGGAAATGGGAGACACAGTGAAGTTCAAGTCTGAAGACTGTTAGTTAATGGTTTGTTCCCCATGATCATTCATCCTTCTGATATTTCACTCCCGTGAACACAAAGTAAGGAGGAAAAGGGAGGTCATTCGGGTTCTACTAGCTGAGGTTTCCTATGATTCCCCTCTCTATTTTCCCAAGAGTCCAAAGCATATGTTTGTATAACTAATCTCATGAAAATAGATTTTCTTCTGGATATAAAACAAATAAAAACACATTGGTTAAAACATTGAACAACATAGGGAAATGAGGCTAGAAAAGAACCAAGAGATAGCCATGGTCTACTATTTCGGTAAGCATTTCTGTACACATGCCTGACTCCCCTTTGCCAACTGAAAGGTAGCATACAGGATCCTTGCAGGGTCTATCTGACACACCCAGTGCCATTTCTGTGCCACCATGATGTCTGTTGTGATCATTATTTATGATTCCAAGTGTTCTGTCCCTTACTTAACCCAACTCCTAGGGCAGAGTAGAACTTTTCTTAACTGAAACACTGCTATTAAAGTTTTCTATCCACTTCTTCTTGTCCTCATTTGAACATCTCCTTAGGCTAAAGCCCCAGAAGTGTAAACTATGTTTTAAATTGAATTTTCAGTCATGCACAACAAAGAAAAACTCCTCTGAAGGGATGCTTTGCTCACTTTAAGAATTGTATGGGTTACGCCGGGTGGTGGTGGCACACACCTTTAATCCCTGCACTCAGGAGGCAGAGGCAGGGGGATCTCTGATTTCAAGGCCAGCCTGGTCTACAGAGTGTGTTCCAGGACAGCCAGGGCTACACAGAGAAACCCTGTCTTGGAAAAAAAAAAAAACCAAATAAGTAAAGAAAAGAATTGTATGTATATACTGAGCTGAGAGCTGTATCAACAATGACCAAATGGCTGTGACTATTTAAATGTTGACTACAAATTTTAGGAAGAGAGAAAGCCTACTGCCCCAAACACATCTTCCCAGCACACGGGAGACAGTAGGGCTTTGGCACAAAGCTCCCCACTGTGCTTTAATGAATCCAAGTGGTCAGGGCTGTGGTTTCACATTTCATCAGGGGAATGCCCATGGATGGGGACAGGGTGCCAGGTGGACAGGAGACTGCCTTGTTCAGCACTCTCCACTTCCCCCCCAACAGCTGGCTTCTGGCAGTCTTCACAAGAGGGACAGCCACACATCCATTCATCTTTTCAGCAAGCCCCACTGACCTATGTCCCCTGGGTATGGAGGCACGTGCCTAGCTGACCGTGACTCTGTCATCACTATGGTCATGATGGAAAATTCCATGTGAGCTTTCTGGAAGGTCTCACAGAAGGGGTATCAAACTGGTCCTGGGAAGGAGGGTAAAAAAAGGGCATCTTGCATCTTGTACTTAATCTCTAATTACACACTGGATATTCCTAACACCCTCCATCTTTTCCTATTTGTACAAAAGGATGACTTACTACTAAGTTTTTCCAGTTTCTCTTGTGGTTGCGCCGCGCGATGAGATGCAGTTCTGGCCAGTGACATAGAAACACAGATTGGCTCTTAGCTTCTGGGAGGCCTCCTCACCTTTGGATGAAGGAAATGAGGTGGAGAACCCTGGGTTTTACTTCTGTCTGAAATGCAGATTGAGACATGGAGCTAGACAACTAAGGAATGAAACCACCTTCATGGAACTCCCTCCCCTTGGACAGCAGCTGTCTGACTGTTCACTCTGACTGCTTGCTGGGAAAAAGATGTGCCTCAGTTTATCCAGGGTCAGCCCCAATATACAACCTCGCATCTAGCTAAAGACATTCCTCACTAATGCATGACTTCTCTGGCCAAGAGGAGTCTGGAGAGAGGTAAGAACATGAGAATGGAGGAAGAGGCCAAGGTAGAAAAAGAGAGGAGGGATTGCTCTAGAATTCCAGCTGCCAGCTTCTGTATCTCTCTCACACTCCTGCCACAGGGCAAGGCCAATTGTACAAGGAGGTCTTTAGTCTTGGTGTGAAAGTGTAAAGGACCTATGAGTAAATTCATAGGAGAAAGAAATATGTTGACCCTGACCAGTAGTGAATAGGAGACAGTATCAGTCGCTTAAGATGTAACCACTTCAAGAGAGCTCAGCCCCGAATGACCGAAAACATAACATGAATGGAAATAGTGAGGATAATGCAGCCATCACAAATGACAGTCAAGCAGGCAGAAAGGCCAGGCAAAGGGCCTCAAAAGTTTATGTGAATATAGCAGATCCCTTTTTAAAACTGTTACTAACCCTACTAGAACTAAAGGAATGGGAAACATTTCTTTGGAGTCAAGAGAGATTAGAAAATAGGTGTGGTCCAACCTGGGTCCAGAGGGGCCTCATGCACTGTAGGTTAGCTGTGAAAGTGACCCAGTACAAAACAGTAAACTCCCGAGAACATTCTGAGGGCTGGGGAAACTTGCTATACAAACGTGAGGATCTGAGTTTGAATCCACTGAAGCCGTGTCAAAGCTGGGTGCAGTGGTGTGCGTGCCTGTAACACCAGTTCTCCTGTGGCATGAGGGAAGGCTGAGACAGGAGATCAGCCCTGAATGCTTGTGAGTAAACAGCCTGGAATTGTAGGTGCGAACAGCAAGAGACCCTGTCTTCAGCAAGGCGGAAGGTAAGGGCTAATGCCCTGACCTCCACAAGCATGTTGTGTTATATGGTCACCCATAGTTACACACACACACACACACACACACACACACACACACACACACACACACGAGAGAGAGAGAGAGAGAGAGAGAGAGAGAGAGAGAGAGAGAGCCAAAGCAAACTATAACAATTCTTTCCCTCTCTCTTTCCCTCCCTCCCTCTCTAATTTTTTGAAAGGTTCACCGTATAAATTTTGCAGATGACAGTGTTGGTTGTAATGTCAAAGGCTGGCCATGCCTGCCAATCTTCATCTATCTTGGCCCAATGGCCCTATCAAAGAGGCTTCTGATTTCAGGCTGCCGAAGTGATTTGAAGTATAAAGCAGGGACCTCGCGAGAACTAGTGAAAACAAAGGTGAACACATCCTGGGAAAATAGACAAGGGGCTGGAGCCATGGCTCACTTGTTAAAACTCTCTGCTCTTGGAGAATACTGGGGTTTACTTTCCAGCTTCCACTTGGTGGCTCACAATGGCTTGTAACTCCAGTACCAGGGGATCTGATGCCCTCTATTGGCCTGTGAAGTTACTGCACGCATGTGGTTTACATACAGACAAGCAGACGCAAACATGCAGAAATAAAAATTAATAAAAATAAAAAGTTAAGACAAGGATGCTAAAAACCACACAGTCACTACGTGGACCACTTCTCACAATAACCAGAGGAGGAGACCTTAATCACTGTTGACGTGGAACAACCCAAAGCTATTGATCCATGGGACTCGCCAGATGTTTTGGAAAAGACAGCACAGCACAGTTAATACCACTCGGAGGGCTCACTTCCTAGACAGCAAGTGTGCAAAAATCACCACAAATGCACACATGAAATTGCGATTATGTATTTTATTCAAGGCCCAAGAAACAGACCTGTAAAATCCAACCTAGGAAAGTATTAACTAATTGACCGCTATCTCCCAGCATCCTGCACGGTACCTATAGAGCAGAAGCTAAAACATTCGCTGAAGAGACCAGAAGGAAAATGAGAGAAAACGGATTCAGCTTGCTTCTCCTGTGGTCAGACATTCCTCAAAAGGACCCAGCTGCTTCTAGATACTGAAGTAGCACCATATTTAAAATGTGCCCAAATGATTGAGTGGTATAAGATACGGTCTCATGAAGAGAGACATGACCCCATGTATTTTGATGGCCACTCTCAAATTCTATATTGTATTCGTCAAACTTTGATAATACCCACATCACTATTTCCACAGAATAATTCCCAAATATTTGTTGCAGAAGGTACCTCCAGAGTGGCAAAAGGCAGGTAGGTGCGCTATGGTTGGAAGAGGACACCCAACTTTTAAAGTATTGGATAAAGTTGCAAGAATATGCTGCTGGTTAAGATCATTTCTCATGTAGCTGACCAATACTTTAAGATACCTCCTGCGGAGGTTTGTTAGAGCAGTACTGTCAACTCACCACTGACAGGCTGAGGCAGGAGCATTGCATGTCCTAGGCCAGCCTAAGCTCTTCCATCAAGACTCTGTGCCAAACCAAACCAAAACCCAAACTCAACCAAACCTCAAACCTCAAGCAGCACCAAATAAATAGTTACAACTTCTCAGGGTTAGTAAAGAAAAGATGTTCGTCAATTTGGCTATGACATTTTCAGCCAAGATTGAATTTGAACAATGTTCTTTAATGGGACAACAGATGACTTCCAAAACACTGTATAGTTGACCATTTCAGGAAACTGGCCTATCACTGAGATAAGAATTACTGATGTTTATGTCTTACAGATGAAGTACCACAGGTCCTATAGTCAGTGAGCAGCGGAGGTGAGGTTCATTCAGAATCCCGGAATCTAGCCCGGAACTGACCCTCACAACCCTGCTAAACCTCCATTGCCTCAGAGATGGTGATCAGACAGTAGTAACAGTCAGCGACACAAATAAGAAATGGCCACATGGTGGCTGGAGAAATGGCTTAGTGGTTAAGAGTACTGGCTGCTTTTGCAGAGGACCTCGGTTTGAATCCCACTGCCCCCATGGCAGCTCATAACCAATTGTCATTCTAGACCGAGGGCATATGACTTCTGGCTTCTGTTGGCACAAGTATACACAAGTGGTATGCAGACATACATGTAGGCAAAACACACACATACACATGATAAATAGATAAATAAATAAAATTACAAAACTAAACTGCAACACAGTTGCTGAGACTACTTCACACATCTTCAATCTTTGTGATGATGCCAAACCTCCTCGTGTCCCTCTCCTGCCAAGGACAAGATATATTTGCATTTTGGACAAAGTATTCAATCACAGTGCTTAGAAATCCTGTCGGAGGCCAGCTGGTTTCTCTCTCTTCTTACCTTGGTGCAAATGACCCTGCCAGGAAGGAAACACAGCCAGTCTCTCTCCTGGAGTCTGTGATGCCGTGCTGACAGGCAACGGGCTTTCCTGGTTACAGCTTCAGTGGGTCAAACCTGACTTTTCCACAGCTGACATGTTGAAGTGGGGAGGAGGAGGAGAGGGAAGAACCCACCCAGAATTCAGCAGCCTAGTGGCCAGCTGACCTTGAGCCAGAAGTTTATCTTCTGTGAGAACAAGAAGACCCTGCACACAGACCCCTATGTGAAAGTGCACCCCAAAGTCCTCTGTATGACATTAGCGTTTACATCTCTCAATACCTAAACCTAATTATGCGCCCATGGGAAGCTTTTACTTTGCCCCACCCCCAAAAGGGCACCCATTCCATCACTTTTCTTGATGCTTCAAGACAGTAACACCACTGAACATTTCCTACCACTCTTAAGGCAACTCTGCCAGGAAAACCATCAACAGGACGTTCTTGCAGAGACAAACCCCAGAGCTTCAGGGACCAGGAAGTCATGGTAAGGCCTTGCTTAAGAGATAGGTGGCACACAGGACCTTACATAACTGTCCTACTAAAGGCAGGCCTCACATGACATCTGATAGAAGACCTGCTCTAAAAGAGTTTGTTTAAATTTTTCATCAGACGCCTTTATAAAAAATTAAAGCAGAATACGTATTCTCTAAGTAGAGGAACAGCTTGATAAAAATGAGCCAAGGCCTCGAAAGGACTTTGGAAGCCATCTTTATGGGACTGTGTATTTCCAATGCCTAAAATACCAACCAAGCACTGGCTTCTAATGGGGGTGGGGACGACGATGACAATGACAGCAAATTCTTCCTGGACTGCGCCCTGGAGCTTACACGCAGTAGCGGTAATTGCTCCCTGTTAAAAGCCTCTGTCCTTTGGGTTGTGAGAATGACAGAGGTGGCGTTTAGGGATTGATTTTCATTTTCATACTATGAAAGGCCTTTTGTTTCCTCTCCAAGGTGACTAGGTTGGGAGTTGACAGAAGCGGCCCAGGCTGCAGGTCCGTCCATTCATCCCCCAATGCTGCACTGCAGAGGTCTCAGACCCGGCTCCCCGCGTCCTCTGTGACATTTAAATCTAGAGTAGCAATCACTTGGGAAAGGAAGCAGCCATTCGAGGAGCAGGCGAGAGCACCCGGGGCTTTTCGAACTTAAGTATTAGGATCCTGCCAATCCCCAACACTAAATGTTTCAGTCCTCTGGGTTTTCAAGGCAAGGAGGGAAGGCACGTGTGTTTCAGATGGTGAGAGCCTGCCGGGCGTACAGATGGGAATTTTATGGCTTGTCAAATGCTTTTCTATTTTAATGAAGAGAATAAATTACAACGGCAGTGTGATTTCATTCCCTACCCCGTGTGCCGCAGTAATGAAATCAAAGTAGCCCTCTGTCCTGGGCTCCCCTCTCTCCGCACTGTGTGGTTTCCTTCAAGCCTGGTGGTGATTTCTCAAGAACATCACACTGGCTCTAACGCGAGAAGGGAAAATCTCTTACAGCCAACGTTGAACGCAGAGAGAAGATACTGACAATGTCCTCTGGTTAGCGTGAGTTCAGGGACAGATTGTACCATTTTCTGCTGCAGTCTATAGGGTGCAGGGGAGGCCTGCGTGTGCACGGATATGTAGAGAGGGCTTGGCTGATGTCCTGTTACCCCAGGGAGGCTGATAGGAAGCCCAGGCAGGCCCTGCTCCTCTGACCTTGGGAGTGTCCTAAGAGATATGGCTTCAGCCATGATCGTTATTGATCATTCTTACTAAATTGACATCAACTGAATCTTTTTTAAGATATGCCTTTATGTGTGTGTGAATGTGTAGGATGTGTGTGTGCTTGTTTGTATGTGTGCGTGCACGTATGTGAAGGTTGATTCTAGGTGTCTTCAATCTCTTTCTATGCTTTATTTATTTATTGAGACAGGGTAACTCATTGAATTCAGCACTCACTGATTGACTAGACAGGCTAACCAGCAAACTTGAGAGCCCCTCCTGTTCCCACCTTCTATCTCCTCCTAGGAGTGCTGGGGTTACACATGCATGCCACGGCACCCGGCTTTTATAAGCATGTTCTGGGGATTGAACTCCGATCATCAGATGGACACTTCCACCTCCTGAGCCACCTCACAGGTTCCGCCTGTGCCTCTTAATACCCCTCATAGGGATACCCAGACGTAAATATCCCTCTGCAATGTGTCTTTCTGACATAGAACCTCAAGGAGTGAATGCTCAGATCCTAACCAAAGCCGAAACCCTCGACGGCTGCGCCCAGTGGAGGAGAGACGCAGCACTGGCAGGGTGGGGGAAGGGAACTTTAAGGGAGTTGCGATGTCTTGCCGTATATTCTGGGCGGGTTTGTCAACATCGATTAACTGCACATTAGTAAAACCAGTGTATTTGAGAACACGTAAATTACCCTCCAATTAAAAAAAACAAACCTCCCATCATTAATAATAAGACTCTAGGGACAGTCCTGGTGCAGGCCTTCTGGATTTGGAACTGTAAGCCAAGCGAGTACAGGAAAGGAGCCACTTTTGGCTGAAGACCACACGAGAGCTGAGAGATCCGTAACGGCACATTTTCTAGGACAGCGCGCTTTATTCTTATGAAAGTGAATATTGCTGGGATGTGATTAACAAAGTAGTAGATTGCAAGTTCAAGCTGAGAGCGGTTCTGCAGGCCTTCCTGATACTCTCTTCTCTACGGTGCATCAGGGGACAGGGGACTTCCCTCCCACCTGAAGCTCACAGCCTAACTGTGGTCCACAGTGGAAAAGAGTGAGTCAAGAGATTCTGTTTCTTACAGAGTCTGCATTTGCCTTCTTTAGGACAACATAATGTCTGGCCTCAACTGTATAAAATACACAGTAATTGTAATTAAAATAATTTATTTAAATTGTCAGGTGCCATCTTCTATCTGATAATTATTCCAGCCACAGGATTTCCTCCTCAACATAACTAGGTTCTGCAATATGTGGTACTTACCTATCTTAGAAATGATCTTCAAGGCTAGACAGATGGCTCAACAGATAAGGGTTTGCTGTGCCTGAGAATCTGAGTTCAGATCCTCAGAACCGGCGGATAGCCAGATGTGGCCATGTGTACCTATATTCCCAGTGCTGTTACAGAGAGATGAGAGGCAGGAGGATTCCCAGAAGTTCTAGGGCCTGCAAGCCTGGCACAGGAAGTGGGGAACCATAAAACATCCTGTCTCTAACAAGGTAGAGACAAAAAAACCAACATACAAAGTTGTCATCTGGCCTCCAAACACATACCGTGGCAGGCACATATCCATACTCTCCTATACCACACACACACACACACACACACACACACACACACCACACACCACACACACGAATTGTGAGTGGTTTTTTTTCTCATTTCTGTTCACTATGGCTCTCCCAGTTCGGTGTCTTTACCAGGCCACATATCTGCTTATCAATTTCTGACAGAACTAATAATTATAAGTAATACTGAAAACAGTCCTCATGATAATGGACTTAAATCGTGGACAGACACACAAACAAACGTATAAAAACACACAACAGGAAGGATTAGAAAACAAATCAACCTCATAAAGTTTGGGTCTGATTAGAACCTCAGTGGTATATATTACCTCAGCTTTGTTTTTGTTTTTTTTTTTTTGTTTTTGCTTGTTTGTTAATGTACTAGGTATACTTACCTAAAAAATGTTTTATATGAAGGTCTACTGAGCATATATTAATATTAATAAGGCTAGACTCCTTAAAGTGCAGCTTTGAATTTGAAATGGCCCTTTGGAATGCACAGTGACTTTGACAAGAACTTGGTATCATGAGGATGGCTTACAGCGGCCTCCGTGAATTCTCAACGTGCTGGCTATCGCTCGTACCCCCACGCCCACTTTTGTCAACGGATTCCAAAGGGACTCTGTACTATTAAATTATTTTTCTAAGACTTAGCCTTTCTTTTCATGTCTGTCAGCTTTGGAAAATTAAGCAACACTGCTAGAAGTGTAGAAAATGTGCGTGGCAGGGCACGCCTTTGATCCCAGCTCTTGGGAGGCAACATCAAGGGAGTCTCTGTGAACACAGGTTAACTAGGTTTATATAGCAAGGTCCAGGTGAGTCAGGGCTACAAAGTGAGCCCTGTTTCAAAACGAAAAGGAAGAAGAAGAGGAAGAGGAACAAGAAGAAGAGGTAGAAGAAGAAAGATGACCATGGACTGACGGATCATGCGGTTTCTGCGGATGGTTTATTCCTTGTGTGTTCATCAATAAATTCAGGCGTACCGCTCTCAAAGTGGACTGTACACTGACATTATCTCAATGGATTTGTGGTAAATACGGTCCTTAACTACATGGAGAACATGAATGTGTTTCTAGGACTATCCTAATTAGATCTTAAATCAGCATTGTCAGGTCATTCACTCATCACAGCTGAGTGAATAAGTGACAGCTGAGTCAAACATCTGTGACGTGAATATGCCCCAGAGCAACTGAGTCATTGCTCTCCAGGTTACTAGCTAATTACTCAGAAAGGCTCCTGGCCTTTATTCCAACTGCTGGGCACTGGCTGGCATTTGAGAAGTAGTACAGCAGAAAAATCCAAGTTAACAGTAAGCCCCTAGCACCACAGGGTACCTCTTACTTTCCAAAAGTGCTTGTAAGTGGCATAAACAGGAGAAAGCAGAAAGAGATGGCCCTCTGAGATGAGCCAACCCTCTGTATTCCTTCACAACGTAGGGTCTGACTCCTCTAACCCCGCCCCCTGCCACCACCACCACTGCACCGGCCCTGACCTTTCTTTTCCTCCTTATATACAGGGAGCCAACCCGTCTGCCACGTTCCACCCCTGCTCTCTAGGACACACCCCGACATTTCTAGCCTTGAGAACTCCCTTCAGGCTCCTCCGTCCTGGTACAAGCCTACTATAAGCCCTTTACTGACTTCCTCTACTGCCTGTGTTAGTCCTGAACACTGCCATCAGTCTTCTACGCTTGTCTGACACCCTTCCAGGGCTGCCAGACCCCCAATGACTGCCTACATTTCAATTCTTTCTGAATCCCTGGGGCATACAGAGATCCGCCTCGATGAAATGTTGCAGCATCAAAACAGCATGTGTTTCATATTAACTTCATCTCAGCAAATTATTCATTTATGTCCTTGTCAATGCCTACTTGTTTTGTCAAAATAATTTCCTATACTTGCTACTTCCGAAAGATTCCACCCCTGAAATCTCGGCCCCAAGAAGCCAAATTGTTTACCAATTAAGTTGGTTAGTCTGAAGTCTATAAAAAGCGGCCTTCATCAATTGTAACACATGACATAATTTGTTCCTCTCTGGTATCCAACTGATACTAAAAGATGCCCATCTGTTCCAGTGACTACTCCTGTGAGAAAGAAGGCAAGGGGTGGGTGCAGAAACAAAACATGGGAGGAAGAAAAGAAGCCCAGTAGAGAGAGAAAGGGGAAAAACAACGGAATAGGTATGGCTGGCCCTTAATACTTATTTAGAAAAAGCATTTCCACAAGCGAGAGAGAAAAAAGGGGGGGGAGAAGTCACAACAGAAAATGAGATGATGGGGCACTTGGATGGAGCGAAGCTTTCCCACAGGGGTAGAACTGTGCTGGCAAACGCTCCTGTCTAGTCACAAAGGTATGAGTGTCACTATCAAACGTAAGATAAATTTAAACTTTAAAGAGGGAGGGTAAAACCCATGTGCGAAACAGAAACACATTTCATGCAAAAGTGGACTGGATGGGCTCTTGATTACGTTTTCCACAAAGGACTGGACCCTTGGTCCCTTTTAGTGAAATTGGCCATCATGAAGACAGAGTGCAGCATCTTATTTCATAGGTTGCTCAACTGTACACGAGACACTGTTTTCAGTTTGATGGTAGGGCAGGGGAGGGACGAAGGGGCTTGTGACTTAAAAGAAGTAAGGAATGTTCAGCTAGGAGAGGCAGCGGCACCTGTATCTTACTGCCTTCAGCTATATAAATAGCACCATATGGGTGGACATAACTAAGCACTGGGTTTTTAGTCTTACGTAAGAGAGCATGTAACAATGAGTTGCTCAGAGGAGGACTGTGTTAGAGGTGGAACACTTCCACACGTGGGAAATTCATAGGCAGCGACTGATGAGCAATTTTCCCCAGCCTTTGTTCAGGAGAGGCCCTGTCTGCATGACCCTGAAGCTCTCTCCCCTCTGTCGTTCCTTGACTCCAGAGACTGGGGAGTTTTCCAGGCAACTCTGCCCGTCACAGATGATGCATCTGTCCTTTATATGAATCTTGTGCAATTCTATGCTATCCCCTTTCCCCACATAAAATAAATGAAATTATTCATGTGCTCACTCTAATGAAGTAACTAAACAATTGATTTCAATCTGGAGTCTATGAAGATCATCATGAATACCTCAGATAGAATCTGAGCGATGCCTGCTGTGGAGGTTTAAATCCCAGGATTTGCTGTAAAGCACGACTGAAACCTTGTTTGTTGCTTCAGGATGTAAATGTTATTCACTTTCACATCAAACACGGAAGTCACAGAACACAATAGCTGTCCCAGCAATGCTCCCCAAATGGACAGCAGTCAATGTTCTCGGGGTAGGACATGAGAAACCAAAGTATAAGCACACTGAAAAATCTTGACCACTTCGGATTGGGTAACCTATCAAGGGGTTCCTCCCTGGCAGGAAATTCTGGGGAAAAAGCAAAATGAAACAAATTTAAGTTCATCCCTCCCCAATAATTAAACTAGAATGTTCCAATGAATCAAATACCTCATTGATGGGTAGAAGGCACCAGCCAGGCCGTGGATTGTCAAGGCTGTGAGCTTAGGAGGTTTAAGTTTACTTCCTGTAGCTAAGGTGAGGTAGCAGTGGGAAGGTCAAAGTTCAAAGCAATCAAAACAGGAGGGCAGGTGATTCATGACCCAAGGAGTTGGAGAGTTGGGGAGAAAGCAAAGCCAGAGTCAGGGAGGATCACTTGTGTGCAAAAGGTCCAGGGATGGTCGAAAACCTAGGAAGAAGGAAGATTCCGTGGTGACACTAGGGATGTGGAAACAAGACCTAGACTCCCAGAGGGAAGGGGACGGCAGCCTGTGGTCACAGACAGAAGCAGAGGCAGTCACAGCGGCAGAGCTGAGAAGGATGCAGGGGCAGGTGGCCATGCAGTTGCCACTCTGTTCTAGCTCATCTGCGTGTATGTGGCAGGTCTGGTCTTCACGCTGTCCATGCTTCCGTTTGCCTGCCACCCACCACAAACCAAAGTAATTCGAGATGGGAGATGGCGGAACTGAGCGGCCCCTACATGGTACATAGCGAACAGCTCTGAGGGGGGCATGAGCTCTCGGGTTGCCCCGCTCTGGATGAAGACCACGGCAGGTGCAGCCTGGCTGGAGGTGAAGAGCATTCCTTGTGGATCATGTACACACTATATAAACTCCCTGCCATTGTCCCCGTCCCCATCCCAGGCATCATGTCAACTGCTGCGCTCTTAGCTCTTGCACTGTTTGTGTTTCAGGAACCCTTGCTAATTAAAAATGGCTCCAAAGTGCAAGGGCCGGGATGCTGGTACATTTATATTGTGTGATTCTGTTTCACTTGCTATCAGTCGTTAATCTTACTATATGTAAACAATGAATTAAATTTTATCATAGGTATGCACATGTTGGAACAACATGGTATACATATGGTTTAATCCTATGTGTGGTTTCAGCCATCCACCGGGGATCTTGGAATATCCCCTCTCCAGATAAGGAGGGTTGCTATACACTTTCGGGAGAAAGGCAGGTCACCAGCTCCTACAGCATGGGAAAGTTAGTCCTGGGCAGGCCAGGCTAGACTTATACACTACCTCAGGAAGCTACAATGCAACCTCTTCTGTCACCAGCGGAGTCGCTGTCCTCAAAGATCCTCTTCCGAGCTGATGAGAGCAAGAGGGCAACACCAGCCCCTGGCAAAGAGCATCAGCACTCCCGTCATTTAGTGGCTCAGCCTGATCTGCCAGGTAGGTTTTGGAAAGGGGCATGGCCCTGCCCGAGGCATGTGTAGTACAGCAGGAGAATGAGGCCCAGTGGAGCTGGCTGAGGACTCTGGGACCACTGTGCCTGGGTCTTCAATGTTAAGTGGGTAAGGAAAAAGGCTCAAGTCACACTGAGGGGGTTCAAGTCACAATGAGGGGCCTTGCCAAGATTCAAGAGGAAGGGAGGACTTTTTTCATTTAGGTATCTTCTCAGAAACCCGTAACTCCTTAATGGATATGTCAAGTTTCCAGAGAAATACAAACAGTTGCATAAGGTGAAGATAAGTACTGAGAGATGTGCAAAGTCCATTTTGGAAGTTGAGATTATAAATGGATGCTAAGACCTGGAAAAATGAACACAAGGGGCATGGGGGAGGGAAGAGGGGCTTTAGCAAAGCAGATAGGGGCGCCCTTTAAGAATGGTGGCAGGTAAGGGTCATTGGTGGGTGTGTGGCGATGAGGCCATTAATGCTAGGTCTGGCTTTGGAATCCAGCCTTGAAAATCCGCAACATGTCAGTAGGAAGCCAGGAACGTAGGAAGTCTGGCTTAAGGAAATGATGAAATGGTATTGTCCTGGCTGGTATATTTTAGAGTGATAAAAAATCTGTTAGGGACAGGGGAGGAGGGAGAGGAAGAGAAGAAGGAAGAGGAGGAAGGGAGGAGGAAGAGGAGGAGGAAGAGAAAGTGAGGAGGAGGAGAAGGAGGAGGAGTAAGAGGGGGAGGAGAAGAGGAAGAGGAAATGAACTGGATGTATTTTTTAACATTAGTGAAGTAGAATACTATAGATCCATTAAAGATTTAGAGAAAAAGCATTCACTGAGATTAATGTATGCTCATGGATTCTGTTTGAGAGATAGTCTCAGTAGAAACAGAACACCAGACGCCAGCGTTACTGCACCTCTAGCCATTTGAGTTGGGTGAGGGGAGATGAAGAAAGAGAAGGGAAAGAGCTTGCGCAGGGATGCAGGCATTACACACTTGCCACAAGACCCGAGTTCTATCCTGGAACCCACATTTTAAGAAGCTAGGAATAAATCACATGCTTCAATCCCAGCACTGGGGAGGCTGGAAAGGCAGAACCTCTGGGGTTCACTGGCCAGCCTAGCTAGCTCAGTCAGCAGGTCGCAGGCCAATGAGAGACCCCACCTCAGAAAACAAGGTGGACAATACCTAAGAGCGAAACCAAGGTTGACCTCTGGTCCCTGCGTGCATTTACTCGCACACACGCTTACGCACACACATGCACATACAAGAAAATCATGTCTATAATAATTAACAGCCATGCTCCTGTTACTTCTCCATTAGATAGCTGTCACGTGAAGAGAATAAATCAGACAGAAGAACACAAAGAAAGATCTCCCAAATCATAACCAACTGAACAGCAAACGAAAGTGGCCCAACAGGTACTAGAGACTGTTAAGCATCCCACAGAAGTTTTCTTTAATTGACAGTTAATGTTTAGCAAGAAGCCCCATCTGTCTGAGGGTTGCATGTGTCTCTTGAATGGTCCCTGGAAACAGTAGATGAGACGTGAGCCCTACAGCAACACTGAGAATAAATAGGACTAAACTGGTGCTGATGCATTGCCTGCAAGTGGATTTTGCGGAGTCCTGTAGCAGTTTCCACGGGGAGGCTCTCAGGAGGACCTCCACAGTCAACCCTGGTGGTCTGCAGAAGGCAAGGGACATTGGGACGATCTACCAAGCTGGGGGAGGTACCTCTGATGGAGGGTGATACTGTGTAGAAAGAGCAACAGCCATGTTGGATGTCATGGAATCAGTGACTTCTTTGGAACCACAGAGGACGTCTCCACAACTGCACACTGCTTCTATTACTTAAACTGCCCTCTTAGGAATATTCCCCCAACATAAACACGTATGTTCTTTTCAGGTACTATTTATCGGCCTCCTGCTCTAGTTCACTCCAGCAGATGTACCTTCCCACTTTAACAGATAACCCCCACTAAATATGCTTAGTAGAAAACAAGGTCTCATCTCTCTGATGCTCATCAGGGAAAAAGGCAAAAGAGTGGGGCGTGGGAGGAATTAGCATCTAGTGAGTCACCTTGTGCTGGCCACTTTGGGTTCAATTAGTTTAGGTCTCTCTAACATCTCTTTGGGGAAGGTGTTAGGATGCCTGAGGGTACAGAGGCTTAGAAAGGTTAACTGTTGACCTCAGATGTCACAGGGGATGGACTGGAGCTTCAACTCCGGGCCTAGGTCCATAGGTCTTGCCCAGGCTCCTTTTCTTATCCCACGGAGCCTCAAAAAAAAATCACTCTTTTTTATTATTACAGGGATTCTCAGCAGCACTTTAAAAACAAACAAACAAAACAAAACAAAACAAACAAACAAAAAAGAGGGCAGATTAAGCTGTCTGAACAGGCAGAGCCCAGATCGTATTAATAATTTAGGTCCCACCAAAGCTGAAACGAAGCTGCAGGAAAACAGGTCAAAGCCGAGAATGCCAAATGGATGTAAGAGTACACCCTCTCTCCGACTCTGACACAAGCCAAACCTTGACTAAGCCACCAGAAAGGAAATAAAAACAGAATGCCTATCATACGCCAGGCAGATGTCTGCATCGTTATTCTGTCTTATTGTGTGGGAAATGTGCTACGATATGTTGTATAAAATCTAATCAGCAACCTCTAAAAGACAAGGCCTTCCACAGGAAGCCTGACAATGACAAAGATCTGGGCTTACGCACCTGGCAGCAGGAGGAAGTCATGCTGCGTCTGTGGCAGGATTGTGGGAAATGAAGACCATGGCTCCCACTGGCCAGGTCCTAACACAATCAGCAGGGAATCAAGGGACACACACACACACACACACACACACACACACACACACACACACAGTTCATGGGATCAAACACAGGACCTTGTGCATGGTAAGAAAGTATTCTGCCTCTGAACTACATCTCTAGCCCAAAACACATCTTAAAAATGTATTCCTACTCCAAGATTCAATTTCAGACAAGACAAGGCACATTCAAAGCCCTTTGAACGGAATTACCGAGTGGAACCAAGGGAGATTATCCGGATCACCAGTTCTCTAGTAATGAAGACAAGCAGCTATGTGAAAGTCATAAGCACAGGTTCTGGGCATTAGCATATCAGTGCTATTTGGAACAAATGTCTGTGCATAACAGACACATTTATGATAGCAGAGGGTGACTCCAGCTGAACGGGCATGGTAAGCAGGGGTCCTTAATAAAGGCCATGCTTCAAGGGACAGGTATTAATTACATTTGGCAATTTTCAACACTGATATGGTTATCCTCCCATTAAAGGCAGGTAACTGTATGGACAGAGTTAAGCAGATACACTCACAGTGTTACTGAATCAGGTTGTGGTGGCTGGGCCACCGTACCTGGGGATAGCAGGCCAGGGTCCTCACGGAGAGGCACGGAGCAACGCACAGCGAGGAGGCTCAGTGACTTCAGAAGCTGTGCTCACTTCTAGCACATTCCATCTCCTCACCTCTGACCCAATATGAGATGATGTGGCCAAAAGAAGGAAGAGTAGAAATCAAGGAATTTCTGGAGAACAGCGCGCTTTATCAAAGTTACAGATTAGCTCGTGGCATCTCCTAGACCGGGATTTCACACTTGCAACTTCAACTGGCATATTTTTATGGTCCTTGATTCAAATTGCTCTGCACATTGCAATAATGCTTAATGCCCCCTTTTGCATCTGCAGATTGAAAACCTAAAGCTCAAGTCATGCACCATTACTTAGAAAGCACTTTTTAAGCTATTACTGTGTAACGAGTATCATGGATGCTAAGAGCATATGAATGACATGGAACTGATTAGGAAATAAAATGCTGAACCACCAAAGTGAACGATTCTCCTGGTGGAAAGCCTCCTCAGCTTCTCAGGACCTTGTCACTAGATGAGTTTCACAGAGATGGGGAAACTCTTTAGTCTCATGGCCATGGGTTTGAACTCCACCTCTGTTTTATGTACCACTGATAAATTCAGTTTCCAAGTTTTAGGTTGTTGTTGTTTTCTTTTTCTTTTTTCCCCCTCTTTCCTCTTCATTGGCAAAATGGGAATAGCTCCAGCTTTCTCAGAAGATGTATTCAAGCATTAATGGAAACAACAGCCTTTGGTACCTGTCAATCATATGATTGTAAATCGAACCTAACATTTGCTAGTGGGTTTCCTAAGATTTCAAACTGGGATTGCTAACAAAGCCTAAAAACATTTAATTTTGAATATTTACATTTACTGTTTTAGCTAATCTCCTCCCTCAAGTTAAACTTTGTGTTCACTGTCCTCACAGCTCAGGGAAAGCTAAGACCACTGATAAGGCCCAGGAGATTTTCCTGTGCTGAAAAATTGGGAATGATTCTGGTAAACCCCACTGGGATTCAGTTTTAAAATTCTGTCATTATCTCAAATAGCTTTCTGATGTTGATGTCAGCTTACCTTTCGACACACTGCATTCTGATAGCTACTCTCTGAAAAATGGCCTGTGTTGGGCAAGCTATTAAAAGAATCTTCTATAGTCTTTTCATTGAATGATTAGGATAGAATGGAAGACTGGAAAACACAGAAATAGACTTATTAACCAAGAACTGAAAAAGTCAATCAACTACAAAGAATGACTGCTGTTCTTTAAAAAAAATACAGACATTTTAGGGATTTTAATAATATAATTATGCACAGTTCTTTATTGTTGATAGGAATATGGTCTTCTTAAGGTAAATGGATTTCAAGAAATGAAGTGGAAACAATTAGAAGTGAAGTCAGCCTGTCACCCTTCACGTACAGTGTTTCAGTCTGTCATGTTCTTCCAAGAGAAGGGGAGAAAAGACAAACGGGGTCCCATGCAAGGTGGTCCCCAGCATCGTGACCCATGGCACTTCAGTATTCTGAGAAGATGTTCTGCAGGGTGGCGTGGAGGTTACTTGAGGTACAGAATGTTGGGAAAGGCATTGGGGATCAGAAGTCGGGCTGACCTAGGTTTGAATTTCCCCTTTACACCAATGAGTTATGCCACATTAGGTAAAATGCTAGAACTTTCTGGGCACAATCTTCCTAATCAGGAAATTGTAAAGATCACACCTTTGCATGAGAACTCAACACATTGATCCACTACAAGCATCCGACAGTATCCGGTCTTCTTAGGTCCATGACTTGGGGCTCAATTGAAAAAAGGAATGGGCAAATTCTGCTCCACACACTCTTGCTGAGTTCTTCACAAGCTGAAAAGTGAAGTCATGAGTGTGTGGTGAAAAGATTACGCCCAGGTGTCCGACTCTGTTCTTCTGTTGGGTTTAAGGTGAACAGGAACAGAGGAACACCGGCCAGTCTAAGCGGCAGTGGTAAAGTGTGAAGTAAGCCTGATTACTTGCTGTGTGGGAAACTCTAGAGGCTATGCTGGTTGGGTTTTGTCAACTTGATACAAACCTACACATTCTTAATTGAGAAAAGTGTCTCCAAAAGATTGACCTGTAATCAAGCCTGTGGGGCATTGTCTTGATCTATGATCAATCTGGGAGGACTCAGGCCACTGTGATCAGGGCCACCCCTGGGCAGGTGGTCCTGGGTTGATAAGGAAGATGGCCATGAAAGCCATGAGGAGCAAGCCAGTAAGCAGCAAGGCCTCTGCTTCACTTCCTGCCACCAGGTTCCTGCCTCAAGTTTCTGCCCTCACTTCCTTCACTTATGAACTGTGACCTGAGAGAAAGAAAGAACCCTTTTCTTCCTCGAGTTGCTTTTGGCCATGCAGCAACAGATACTTCACGAAAACAGAGGTCCCAGAACATAGTACCTTTGAAATTCAACGGATGGTGTTGTGCTGGTGAAGGCAGCCAATGAATCACTATGAATTCTGGACGTAGGCATGACACACTGGTCAGATCATTCATTCCCCCTTAAGTTCCCAATGAGCACAGACTGTTACATTACTTCTACTGTAGCTAATATTCAGGGGTGAAAAACATGTATGTATACACACACACACACACACACACACACACACACACACACGTATGCATGATGTATCTTGTGTAAGGGACTATTTTCACCAAGTAAATACTTCAACATTCCTGGCTCCATTTTCAAAATGAAGTAACTTGCTCAGGGAATCATTTGCCTGTGAACATTGTTCTTAAGAATTTTTTTTATTACGCTTATCTACTTCTGTGTAGGGGGTGTGCCACAGCACTTGTGTGTAGATCAAAGGACAACCTGAGAGAGTCAGTTTTCTCTTCGTCTACCTTGTGGGTCCCAAGGATTAAAGCCAAGTTGTCAGGCTTGGAGGCAAGTGCCTTCACTAGCTAGGCCATCTTGCCAGTCCCTGTGCATATGGTTCTGGAGTACTCTTGAATATCTACATAGGTGACCATCCAGAAATTGAGAAACTAATTAACAATGGTGTTAATGAATGCAAGGTATAGTTAACATGGGAGTCTTTAAGAGCAGTACTCAGGGGGATGTATTTCATTCCCAAAAGGCTGAGGGAAAATGTCCGAAGAGCTAACCTGTAGGTCTCAAATGCTATGTGGGGTCAGTGATGCAGTCCTAAGATTTCATTCATCAGTCAGTTCAGGGGGTAATGAAAAGTGCTTATGAGCTGCAGAGGTGTTCAAACGGATCCTTGAATTGTCTTATGGTTCCTCACCTCCTTTTGGCTCTAGCTGTTCGAGTCCATTTGAGACCATGTGACGGGAAAGGAGGCTGGGAACCTTGCTAAGTAACTCCCCGGATTCCAGGAAGCTGGCAAGATGAGCCGCTTTACTATGTCTCTACTAAAAAATACATGTCCCTGTTGATCAATATGGGAGCTGACACCCAAAGAAATGCATTTCCAGGCTCCGTCACCAGTCAATTGCTGTGCCACTATGAAGTGATACCCAGCCTCTGTTACAGATTGTGACACTCACCCCCGGCTCCACCCCTTTCTCTATACAACCCGCTCACCTGCTTGATTGACGTCTTGGCCTTCTTAAAACTAACCATGCTACCATACTTTCTTCAACTGTACAGATTTCTTTTTTTATCTTTGTGTGTGATATGTATGATGTGTGTGTGCATACACACACACAAGTATATGTGTGTGTGTTCATATATGCTATGGTGCATGTGTGGAGGTCAGAGAACAACCATGGGTATTGGTCCTCTCCTTTCGCCTTGCTAGAGTCAGGGTCTCTTGTTCGCCCACTATAAACACCAGGCTAACTGGCCCGAATTGCTATGCTCCCTGTCTCTGCCTCCCATCTCTCTGTGGGAGAATTAGGTGCATTCTGCAGATACAAACTCAGCCCATCACTCTTCTGAGGCAGGCACTTTGCCCACTAAACCACCTCCCTAGCCCTGTATAGACTTCTTACCAAACAGTATTTCACTGGGATATTATTGTTTGTATGAATGAAGTGACAAGGGTCTGTAGTGATATCTCCATGTGGATGACAAATACATCAATATCTCTACATTCAGTACCTATTACACCCCGGACTACCTTCCCTCCTAATCCCCCATCTCTCTTTCTCATTCTTTACTATGTGGTCCACACATAAGAAAGGAGAACTATATATGGATCAGATGAGAATGGTAGTGTTTGCCCCGCCCTAATTATTTAGGAGGACACTGGTGATTGAGAAATACTAGATTAGGATCAGTTCAATCAAAGCAGAAACTGAACATATACAGGCAGCTCCTGTCCTGAATGCTGATGACATCCTATTTCATGGCATTTTGGTTCTTCAACGGCCCAGCATCTTCAGAGAATCAGACAGGTGCCAGAGCATTGTCGAACCCTGACTGTGTGTCAAACATTTATACTGGATTTCCATTGCTTTGTTCTCTTTTAATTTATACAAACCAGAAGAACACTAATTTGGGAAAAACCTCAGGGGGCTGTTGGTTTTTAAGAGTGCTCTCTCTATACAAATACTTCTTTAGAGTAAAATTAGGACGATATCACAATATATACAGGCATTCCCTTTTGGCATTCCCCTTTGGTGTTGAACCTATACATCAACATCTATAAATAAACACTTTTCAGTGACTGGATTCCACATAAAAACTATTTTAAATATATAACTACATTATCTGAAGTACAACTATTTACACTATTTTAGGCCTTTGCATCCAAACAAACGACTAATAAAAATTCCAACTTCTAAGTCATTTAACTTTTAGTATCTCAAAGGGGATCATTCTTCTCTTGATGTAAAGTTTACCTTGGACACCTATTAATAAAGACCCTAAGAAAACCTCACAGAGGTTGTGCTTGGCTTAACAAGAGAGTGAGAATCACACAGAGCCAAGGCAGACTGCAAAAGGAGCCTGAGATGCGCTGACCTCTTAAGGTGTGGATCACACTGTGTTCTTACAGCACTGACCCAAACATGAAGACTACGAGGAAAAGGCCCTAGCACACAGGAAATCCACCAAAATCTCCGTGTGTTTACTTCTCATCCTTTACCCATCTGTGTAGAGCAAGGCATGCTCTGTCCAAATGGGGCCAGGGGATGGCCCTGAGTCTCTCTCCTTTGTATTACCAGTTCCAAACCCAGCATCTCACTATGTAGCCCTGGATGCCCTGGAACTCACTATAGAGACTAGAGTGGCTTTTAACTCAAAGGCTTTTAACTCTGCCTGCCTCTGACTCTGCCTCCTGCATGCTGGTGTTAAAGGAGTAGGCCACCATATCCCACTGATGAAGTTTTATTACATGAATGAATGCAGATAAAATGTAATGTGTCAAAGCACACCTTACCTGCTGCTGAACTCTGTGTTTTCTCTATAAAAACTTATGAAAAGTGAACATTTTCTGGGTTGATTCCAGAAAACAAAAGACACAGATTATAGGTGTATCTTCTTGGAGGAGGAAAATTAGCCATCATGGGCCTGAAGTGTAATGAAAAAGAAGGAGGAGGAGGAGATAAAGAATAAGAAGAGGAGGAAGAAGAGGAGGAGAAGGAGAAGCAGGAGGAGGAGGAGAAGAGGAGGAAGAGGAGGAGTTATCAACAACTACAGTAGGACCCACAGAGCTACAATAACATTGGCCTGGAAAGACATACCAACTGGTACAATATTGGCATGAACATCGTGGGAGTAACCAACCACTTTCTGATTGGACTTAAGTCCCATTCTGCAGGATGAAACCTGGCACCACTGTTGGGTCAAGAATCCATGGCCAAACAAGCCAGTCCTAGGTCCTAGGGAAGACCTACTAGCATTATTCTAAGTGGACATAGTATTAAAATTGCTCCTCATGACTCATTGTTATACCCATAGATGAATGCATCACTCAGCTCTCATCGGAGAAGCGTCTTTTTGCTGTAGACAGTAATTAACACAAAGATCCAAAACTGGCAAAGTGTAGAGAATAAGAGACATCAGATTGCCTAGCCCCCACTTAATGATTTATGCTGAGCCCCCTGGGACTCAGAGATCATTGCAAAAAGGGAGCAGAAAGACTAAGAGTCAGAGGCAGTGAGTGAACACAAGGGAACAGTGTCCTCAGGACACCACGGGGCAGAATTCACAAGCCACATGCGAGCTCAAACCAGACCAAATCCCAGCATGAAGAAGGGAGGTCCCAGCCCTAGTCAAGGAGTTATTGGGAATTGGTAGCTGCTGGGAGAGGGAGAGTCAAGTTTTCTTTAAGAGTGTTGCCATGGGTGGGTCGGTCACACTCCAATGGAAGGCCACACATCCGTAAAAGTATGGGCAGCACAGATTGGACTGGATGGGTGGTGGGAAGAGAAGACACAAAGTTGGGCAGATGGGGGAGAGGGTTAATATGTTCAAAACTTGAATTCCCAAAGAAGTAATAAAAAGTATCTTTAAAAATAAAAATAACTATGGGGGAACCTAAGCCTCTGAATTTGATTAATACATTCAGACATTAATAAGTCTATCATTTGTATCTAATATGATTTTGTATCGCTCACCATGTTAACTGGTTAATATCAAAAAAGGTCCTGGTGTTTTTCATGAACAGATGAGAGAAAATTATGGAAGAAAATCAGTAGCAGGACATTAGGAGAAAGGTGGGCGAGCAGCCTGCTTCCAAGTCTCATTCAAATACCTTTCCTATCCCTGCAGATGATGGTGGGACAGTCAAGGGCCAAGGCTTGCAGGCTCCTTACGAGTGAGTTAAGCATCTTTCTGCCCTCTGTGAGGCTGCGGCGAGATGTTCCCCAGAACGGACCAGTGCAGTTCTGTGAGTTAATTGGTACATCTCCTGAAGGTGCAGGATGAGAGATGTAGCTCTCTTTATTTTCTGTTCATTCTCAATGGTAGCAACCGTCGATGCTATCTGGTTCTTTCTGCCAACCCGCTCTGCAAGCAATTCACTGCGTCCCGCCATGGCTTATGCTTACACACCCACTGCAATGACAGTCACGCTGCAGATGAAGAGCTTAAGGTACTTAGAGGTCACACAGCTCCCCCAAGGTCATCCAGTCGAGTGATAATCCAAACGTCCAATCTCACACCCTCCATTCCAAACTCATAATCATTACACTGGACTGCCTTTCATCCAACCTATTCAATCCTTCATCTGTCTATTAAGTCCACCCTCTGATGAATCTTGATAGCAAGATTCAGTTCATGTATAGCCAATAATTATGACCTGGTCTCAAGGAGCCTAGACTCCCAGAAGAACTAGGCGTGAAAAGACATCATTACAGCTCAGCATTTCAAGGACAGCAACAGAGAGAAAAGGCTCCCCAGGAGACCTGAGATCTCTCTTCTTGATACACAAGGAGACAGAAGAAGTTCCTGAGGGTCCGAAAAAAAAAAATCAATCCCATAAAAGCTCATGAACAGAACTCATGTGCAGCCTAGCATCTTATGACATAAATACCAGGGTGACTAGGCATAAGCAAAACCTGCAAAATGTCAAGACACCTGAAACACCATGGCAAGAGCCACAGCCAGAGTTCATGTATTCTGAAATGTGCTCTCAGGCCTTCTTGCTTTGACCTTAAACAAGACTGCTAGACTTTCAACAAACTCAGTGGTCAAGAAGATCGCAAAGCCCTATCACCCAAGCAGGGTCTACATCCATCACTGATGGGTTACAGGACGTTAGGCCAATTCCTTTTCTTCTGGCCTTTGTTCTCTCTATGAAAAAAGTGGAGATGGAAATAATACCCATGCTGCAGAGGAGAGGGACAAAGCAGTAGCCTCTTGGAATTCTGCTGACATACTAGCAGGCAGTCACATAGTCTTGAGATGTCATTGTCCTGGCTTGTCTTTAAAGTTCTAGTGAGGGTAATTTTCATTTGCAGCATTCAAAACAATTTTTAAGGACACAGAACCTGGGGCTCACATGGCTCAGCACCTATGAGCATCGATTGTTCTTCCACAGGACCCTGATTTGATTCCCAGCACCTACAGGGTGGCCTACAACTTTCAGTAACTCCAGCTCCGGGGGACCCAAGGCCCTCTTTTGGCCTCAGATGAGCTATCCAGGCATAGTGCAGGCAAACCATCCACATACCTCAAAATTAACATTAAAAGATAGACCTTTTAAGTAAAACCTCAAAATATACTACACAGAGGATAAGAAAGATAGACATACCACAATACCAGATTACTCTGAGAAGCCAACTGTATAAATTGAGATTTCTGAGGCAAGTAAAGAATTGCTCCTTTACACACCATTATAAAAGAATTCCACTTATGATTTTTTTTACAGTTTTCTCCATTGTGTTTGTGTGTATTCATATGAATGTACATGCATGCAGATATGGGTATACATGTGTGCAGATATATGTGTATAGAGGCCAGAGGTCAATCTCTGGCTTCATTACTGAGGAGTTGCCCAGCTTTTGTTCTTTTCAAAGTCTCGTCCTAGCATAGAATGCACCTTCAGCTAGGCTAGGAAGCCAGTGAGCCCTAGGGACCTGTTTGTCCTCACCTCACAGCACTGGGGTTATAGGTGCACACCACCGTGCCCATTTTTTAAATGTGGGTGCTGGGGATCAAACTTGGATTATCACACTTATGCAACAGGCTCTTTACCAATGGAGCCATCTCCCAGCTCAGCCAGTCTATTGGGTCTACAGCAAGGACAGAATGGATGTCATGGAGTACCCATGAGGTAGGATGTAAAGAGTGCAGTCAAGAGAGCTGGACAGCCCAGCCCATACTGGACCTTCATGAGCTCCAGCTATGGGAACTCCAGAAATCAGTTTAGTGGCTCATGACTCGGTTTCTTCAGTTGCAGTATGGAGATATTAAAAACACATTCTGAAGGGTTATTGTGAATGTTTAAGCAGCCTCCACCCACAAGGCAATGCAGTGAAAGCCCCGCCTGGTCCATGGTACCCGGTCAGCAAACAGGCCTGGAAGAAAAGACTAGAATTCAGGAAATGCGAGTCTTCATTTCTCCCTTCGAGCCAGGAATTTGGCAGCTTCCCTAGAATCTGATTTCTTCTCACTTCCCACCTACAATCCATTGCCAAGTTCCTACTGCATCTTCCTTTAAATATCTTTCACATGCCACACCCCCTCTCTGTTGGCAGAGCCCCACCCTCCCCCAGTTTGGGCTCCCAGCATCGCCTGCCTGCCTGGACTGCCATCCGAGCTTCCTGACTGCTCTGCTGCTGCTGTCTACAACACCGACGAGCCATGCATCGCTCCAGAACAGGCATCCTGCCACCCGGGAGCAGGGATCTGCCAGTCTCTGTAGGATGGCACACGTAGGTCTTCAAACTCTGGTCCCTCCTGACTTTTCCTGCCCTGCCCTCAGACTTCCTTTCCCCCAGAGCATTCCAAAATCCCATCTGCTTTCCACGTAGCCCAATGGTTTCTCCTGCTGTCACCATTTTGGTCACAGGGGTTCTGGCATTCCTGTCTTCTTTATCCCTGCCTTGTCCTCCAAGGCTCGGATCCTTTCCCAAACCCATTCTAGTCAACTGGGATGGGGGGAGATCTCTGTACTGTCTCTTGGAGGTGCTTTTCCTGCCCTGTTGGAGGATGATGGGAGACGGGTTTATCTTTCTTCTCTTCTCTCTTGGGAGTGATCACACTGCTACCACCGTTTGTTTACGTTTCTACCCAACATCTGACAGGAAACCTGATTGGTAGAACTCATTCTATGCATGATTATCAAATGAAGGCATGATACAAGAAAGAAACAATGAGGATTTGTTTCTGCTTTGTTATTAATTATTCAAATTCAACATCAGTCATCAGAAATGACATTCCTCACAGAATTGAATTACTCTCAGGATTTCCAGTTTATTTCAGTACCCGGCACCATGTTAGCTATGCAGAGAGAGATAAAGTGCCTGAGTGTGGGGTGGCCTCAGGTGGCCTTCAAGGTTTCTTTGTTTGTTTAACCAGATATCATAAGCATAAATAAACAGATATTCATATGTGCAAAGACATATGTCCAAAGCTCATGGGGGACAGGGCTGAACATGTAGAGGGCAGGAACACATGGCTAATGGCAGCAAGGGGCACGCAGGGACAACACGGGCACTGCCAGAAGGGGCTCATGCCTCCCTGTGTTTGTGGCAGGATGAGCTATCTACTGACACACACCTATAGGCTGGTGACAGAGTTTCTCTCTGCAGGCTGCCAAGAACAGAGACCTAGCAACACCTAGGCAGGGCATTGTGCCCACCTTGGCTTGCCATCCTCTGCTGAAAATCTAAGCAGCCCGCTAGGAGAGGAATGTGTGGAAGGGAATGGACCTATGATGGGGAAGTGTGGGACGAACTATCTGTCTTTAAACCAATATCCATTCAAGCCTTGCTTGTAACCCCTTCACATAGAATCAGGAGCCCGGCTTGACCTCAGCAGGAAAGTGTGAACTGAGCATGGGCAGGGGCTCGGGGTCCATCGCCAGTAGCCCCCACCTTCGACCCCCGTTAAAGGCTCTAACCACTTCCTAGATGCCTTTCTTCTCTAAGCCATCTAAAACTCCTTAAGCTATGACAAGAATAAAGCATCTTTATTAAAATTCAGCTAATTAAAATTCATTAGCATTTTTGGTGTGTGCGTGTGACAGGCAGTCCATGCTCCTAGTTAGCATATCTAAAATGGCACAAATGTGCAGCTCACTGGGCTTCAGCGAAGAAACCTGGTGGCGTGTCAGTCTGGCACCATGGTTCCTATGCATCCCGATTAGACTAGAGTATTTGCTCGTAGGCCATGATGGTTGCTGCCGTTTCCTATAGTCAAGACAGGGTCATCTTAGACTGGCTTCAACCTAAACCGCAAAGTCTTCTGTTCAAAAGTCACAGGCTCTTTTCTGTGATGGCAGCTTCGATACTTCCTAGGCTTTCCTATATGGGCTTATCTGAGAGCGGTTACTGTGACTTTTATGTAACTAGAAGACCCTAGGGGATAGTTCTGCTTTTGAACAACTATCCCCACAAATGCTCACAAAGCAATATTTAAAAGCAGCAGCTCTTCCCCCCCTCCCCACATTGGCACAGGGTCTGTCTTAGGAAACAAAGTAGCCCCCTGGCCTTGATAGGGATCTAGGAAAAGGTTCAGAAGAGGCTCAAAGTCAACCAAGCCAGGGAAGAAAAGTTACACTTGCTGTACCAAGTGGATGGAGAGTGTGTCTTCAAAGCTTAACTTTGTACATTAAGAGCCATCTATAAAAAATCTGATCATGGGGATTATCCTCCGTGGCACATTGTCCTTCAGGTAGTATATCTGTGATGCTGTGACAGGTCATTCCTGAGCCACTTTCTGCAGCTCCTCTGGGAGAGTCCTGACAACAGTGTATCTAGATCAGCTTGTCTGTCCACCATGGAGATATTGATATTGCGCTATGTGGCCCTCTGCTTGCTAAGTGATTGACATTGGGCAGACTGTCGCACTCCTAACAAAGCATTCTGGTCCACAAAGCTTTTGCTCCAGTTCAGAGAGTCCTGAAGCAACTCTACCTCACCCTTCCCTGTGTGACTTCTTAGTCAAGCAGGGGCCCAAGTCTGTCATTGCTGCTACAAAGTCTGGCCATCAACCTTCAGGATGGACACTGGACCTTTACAAAATGTGTGTCCCTGCACCCCTGTGTCTTGGAAACCCATTAAGCATCAAGGAGTGGAGACAGGGATATTTGGCAAGGGGCCATCCATAGTGACCTTCTCGGAGCCAAACCTTGTATAATAAAACAAGACCAGAACCTAGTAAAATATGGTCATTTCCTAATTTTGCTATATAAGGTTTTGAAAGATGCCATCACAGAGTTCCTTATTCCGAGTTTGTACTTTTGTGAAAAGAGATCCAAGGAGTTTATTTACAAGAATCCCCAAAGGGATGTATGCACACGCAACCTCTTGCCGCAAAACCACCGCAGCTCTCCAAATTCCATCTCCTTCAGGCAAAAGGCAGCGTGCCTACCCCTGCAGAGCCTGACCCTGAAGGAAACTGGGAAGGTACCTAAAATAGCCATCTCTCTCTCTTGAAGAAAGGTAGATTCCATGGATGGAATTTGCATGTCATTTGCAAAGCAGACACACCAAGGCTGAGAATTCACGAGGAGCCTCTTTCTCTTGGGGTATTCACACAGACACATCACAATGTTTTATGTCTGGCTTCTATATTCAGATCACAGGGTTTTAGTCAAATATTATTAACTGTCATGCAGGAAAAGTCCTTTGGACCAGCCAGTCCCCAGCAGTCACCCGAAAGAGCAAAGCTACCAAATAGTAAGTACTCTTTAGCCGCAACGAAACACCACTGGCCTAGAATCTCTCTCCTGTGTCTCCTCTCCAGCCTTGGACATCAGAATTGGATACTCAGTGCCCCATGAGAGCTTTGATCTCAGGCCATCAGGGCGAAGGCTGCAGGGCTCTCCCCTCCACCCCCATGGCACAGGAATTCCTGCATTTACAATCACTCTCGCCCAGCAGGTAGGATTTGAACCTTTGCGACTTCAGCTCTATTTAACCCCAGAAAGTTATTTCTAGTAGCTGGTCTCCACTGCAGAAGCCCAACTGAAAAATACCTCCTAGAGAGAAGAGGCCCAAGGACAGCAAGAAGGCAGAGCAGGAACCGGCCTGAGGCCACAAAGCTGCCCAAGACACGCACGCTTGTGACACACTTCCAACACAAAAGCCGGCTTTTCCACACAACAGACCTCTACGAAGTACAAAGGCCGGCTCTCGGGCAAAACCACAGTCAATCTATTTAACCTTGACCCAGCTGCAAAGAAAGTAACTTTAACTCCTTGGCAATACCCTTGCCTTGCTGTGCAAACATGCTGGAGCCTCTGTAAAGTGAGGCGCACCTTCTGCAGAGCCCCGCAATCACACCCCCCACCCCACGACCTCCAGAAGAAAGCCTTCCACGGCCCAAGTCCAGCCTGTGACCATTCTTTACCACCAGCCCCCCATCTCGACTCCCAATTGACACTCTATGCTGCCCATGGAAAGAGCCCTCCGTGCTTGTCACGGATGCCGGGAGGAAAGGCATTCACAAAGATGAGAGCTCTGTGGCACGCATAGCTACCTTTTTCTTGCGATCCCGGGACCGTTTGCGGTGCTTCTTTTTTTTCTCAGTCTCCTCTTCAGCATTGATTTCTAAATCCCTGTTTTTCTTCAGCTGGGAGGCGGCATGAGCCATAATGCATCGAAAAAGACCCTGTCAAGCAGGCAGAGCTTTCTCCGAAAAGGTGATCTCCTTGGGCACCTCTAATCAGGCACAGAGCAGCATAGCCCTCGCTGGAGAGGAGCCTGGGCTGAACAGCAGGGAAGCATCCAAGAGGCGGAGAGGCAGAGATGCTGGGGAAACTGCGGCTTTCAAAACCCACTCCAGCAGGGTCCGGGTTTCACCCTACACCTTGCTGCGCCTTTCCCTCTCCCGGCGAGGGCAGCCATCCTGCTGCAGAGGCTGTAGTGGAGGCAGCTGGGACCAAGGAGCTGTGTTATGGCCGCATCCCCTGCCACCAGCTGGAAGTGTCTAAGTGATTCCTCCGAAGGGGGAACGCTGCAGAGGGTGCTCTTACGAAGGGGAAGGATCCAGAGTCACCACACATGCGGCAGCCAGAAAGCCAGCACTAATCCTGAAAACAACGACTTCAGAACCCTCCACGAGAAGGGAAAGCGCTGCAATTTATCCATCAGCCTAGATCCACACCAAGCGAAAATTAACCCATCAGAGAACAGGGCTGCTTGAGTTCAACTGCTGATGGTGGCAAAATCTATAAAATAAATTAGCTACATTTTCCCAGGGAGATGCTGACTCCATTTTCGGGCAAACAATGCATGCATTGCTGGCCTCAACAGGGCATCCTTTATGCCCAGTTAGTCCTGATGCATTTTGTGGCAAGGACTACAGAAGGGTCCGTTGTCTTTTTAAAACAACACGCTCATGACAACACATTAGCCAGGAAGGCGTGAGCCCACTGTGGTGAGGGACAGATGCCCAATTCAGAGGTTCCCCAGGACTCTCCTCGCGTATGGTATGAGGGGCAGAGGAGAGGGCAGTTGGGCTGTCATCAGTGTTTCAGAGGTGCTTTCATGCCGGGGTTCATTGTAATCACGTTGCTGTTTGTACCACCTGAGTCCTCAGTGACTGCAGCCTCTGAATATTCATTGTGTGAAGTGAAGCAGCAGCACAGTTCAAGGAGGCCCGTGTCTTCCGTCTTCTGTGAGCATGCACTGGAAGAGATCTAAGCAGGGAATCACACGCACGCGCGCGCGCACACACACACACACACACACCCCAGCACTGACATCAGCAGCGTCAGCAAGAAGAGCCTGATATGCTAGACTGGGCCCAAAGCCTGTGGGCGCAAGTTAAGATGTCTCAGTCTCACCAAGAAAATCAAATAATGAAAATCAGAAGAGAGGCGGCTCCGTACTCTGGCCTCAGCACAGTGGGCCTTAACTTGGGAGGTGGACATAGTGGGCTTTGCAGAGGTAACTCTGAGCTTCGTAAGGGATGGAGCACAATGCCCAGGGCATTGTGGGGATTGGGTTGTGGTTCTACAGAGCTGTTTCTCATCTAGTGTATGTCTCGAGCACTGAGTAGAATTCTTACCAGCAACGTCTACAGACTGATTCTGCTCTAGACATCAAAGGGCCCCTCTCTCCCGTTGAAGGTCCTCTAGACTCTGTCAGCAGTGATAAAGAATTGAAAGATGCATAGCCCACAGCCTGTCATTTTAAGTAGATGGCACGTGTCACTGAGATCAATTGAGAAGCGCTCTGGTCACACAGTTGATGACAGCCTACTATGTGTACCCATTGACACAGGCTTGTTTTCCACAGAAATATCTTCATGAGGAAATGGCATATCATAAGAACCTTGATATTGTCTCCAGAAACCACACTGGAAACAAAGTAGATGGGTGTGATGGCTTGTAATCCCACTGCTGGGGAGGGAGAGTCAGCAAATCCCAGGGGGCTCACTGGCCCAGCCAGCTCAGTGTACTTGGTCAACTCCAGGCCAATGAGAAACAGTGCCTCCAAAAAAGGATGATGGTGATGCCCAAGGAATGACACATAAGATTGTCGTGTAGGCACCACAGGCATGAACACACACACACTCACACATGTGTACATGCATGTCCACACGTACACACATAAACCCCCACATATACACATGCATACACACACAAACACATGTGTACATGCATGCATGCACCCAGGCGAGCGTGCGAGTGCGCGTGTGCACGCATCCACACAAACACACACGCAGAGTTTCTATATTGCCTATTAGACTGTCTTATCTAACAAGAAGGAGGCAAAGGGTGTGAAGGTGTAGACCAATCTGACTCAAATTCAAAAGCAGACGAGCCCTAGTTGAGAAATGAGGAAAAATCAGAAGCTTTATGCTTTCTCACCAGGATGTTTCCTCCATACGGCAGAGTGGGCCAGGGGAAAGGCTAACACGTGAGGCTTTACGTGGCATCTCTCTAAATAAGCCCTATACTTTTGAGGAATATTCACACAGCTTCAGCCAGCTGAAGAGGGCACCCAGCTACAGAACTGGCTACCTTCCCATTGGCTTCAGGATCTTTTTCTCCTCCCTTTGTAGACACTAATGAGACTTCAAAATGTAGCGTATTTCTAAGTACCCTTGCTCAAGGTAATTTCTCCAAGGGACGCTGGCAAAGCAATACACTTTCATTGATCTCCACCAGTAATAATTAGAATAAACAAGCCACAGGTGCTCCACTCTAGAAGAAGTCTTTGCTGCTCCAAAATGGCCAGAAGTTGAGGAGGGAGAATAACTTTTACGGCACCATAATGAGAAATATTCTACCCATTGGCTACTTCCTTGTTTTAGTAAAGCCAGGAACACATCACAAATAAATTCTAAGGCACGGTCTATTGAGTTTCTTTCTTAGAAGAAATCTGTGGCTTTATCCTCTGCTTACAGACCTGAACTCCAAGGACTCTACCAAGGAAGGTGTCCCTATGAGTCCTACATTTTTATTTTCTTACTGAAGGGTCAGCCTCTTCTCTTCATTCCTTGATTAAAACTTCCCTGAACTATCCTGCTCTCATGGAGGTTAGAGATGACTGGTCAGGTTGGCCAAGATTATATACTTCTGGAGCATGTAGTCCCTAACACCAACAACAATGAGATGCAGATGCGGAACCCAACAGAGAAAGGCGGAGCATCCTAAAGCCAGCTCAGTGGCCATTCACATCTAGAGCAACCTGTCCAGTCCCGCTCCTAACAGACAGGATCGATCGTGGCCAGTGTGAAGAATGCCAAAGCTATTAAAAAGTGCAGTGTCCCAGCCTTAAAGGACTGTCCTCAAGAACAAAGAAATTGTTCTTATTTTTGAAAGTCTCAACTACAAGGATTCCTAGACCTTCCTTTAAAAATGTTGGGCAAGAGTGATTGCTTAAACTTTTGCTAAGCAACGAGGGCTTTTCTCCCCCACTAAGTCCAATGGAGGGGCAGGTGTCCTGGCGGCAACACGTGAGCAGTTTGGCTGAATCCAGAGAGGAGGCAGGGAGCACCATCCTTCTCGTTCCTACCACCTTCCTCTGGAAATCAGAACGGATGCATTGTCTGAAAGCGAGCATGTGGCAACCAAGAGTCCTGGCCTTTCCACTGTGTGTAACAATATCACCACAACTGTTGTCGGGAAGGGACTCCTTGTAACAAAGGAACTTAATTTCTTACCAGAGTGAATGAGCTTCCTTTAGAATCATTCCTGTATGTGCAGCGTCAGATCATGTGACCACTACTAAGTAAATATAATAATTGTTTTCTTCCTTGGTAAATGGAGCAATAACTATTCCTTAAATAATATTCAGTTAAGATTCAAAATAATTGCAGTAAATATTCTGTTAAAAATCGGCCGAATCCATTCATATCAGGATTTACAGATTTGAGATATCATGGCCAAGGACTTTCTGCCTCTTGCTTCCACTCTGGTATACCGTCACCATTATCGCAAGGCAAGCTTTGATTATTTTATTAGTTCAGCCAATTGATAATTGGCCTACTCTCTGTTGTTGGTTCCGAGAATTCCCATTCCACATCCCGTCTCTGCACTGTGGAGCTGAGGTGAGGACAAATGATGACGTATGTGATTTCTATGGAGACGACACGGCCACTTGGGTGACTGGCTGTAGAATAGCTGTGTATTTCCCCCCCTCTGTCTTTAAATTATTTCTTTGAGAATTTCAGACAATGTATTTTGGTCATAACCACTTCCTCAGATCCACCCATTAGTGAGTTATTACACGGTGGAGGGACAGAAGCTGGGCAGACGCTATACACTACCCTATATGTTACTCTATGCTCTAGAGCTGTGGAACAAGCCAACTGGCTGTAGCACGGCTTGGAAGCTGTGTTTTCTAGGCTTGACATCAGGCTGCCAGCAGTGAGTGACACGCCTACTCTGACGGCATGGAGACTATTCCCTGCTCCATCCACTTCCCTCTCCTCAGAACGTGTGCAGCCTCACCAAAACAGTTCTCCCCTCACAAAGGAAAATGGGTCCGTTTTGATCTCATTAACTTTGGCATCAGATAGAGACACTATCAAGGGCTCCTGAGCAAGCACCAAATGATATGGAGAAGGACAAGAAGCACCGAGGCAGCACCCTGGCAGAGTCCAGACTCAGTCAGGCTTATTCTTCATGTTCAGACGCTGGCAAAGGGCATGGGAAGTGTGGCTGGAGATCCCTGAAGGGCTCTCTGGCTGTGTTCCTCCTGGGGAGTGACACCTGTGGTCCACGAGCACTGGCCTTGGCGCCATCTGTCTTAGCCCCGGCTCTGCCCTCCTTCCCTTGAGAAGACAGCCCATTCAGCTAACTGGGCTGACCTCAGCACTGGAGAGAGAGCCAGCTGTCCCAAGCACACCAGCTGCTTCAGTGACCTCACACGGGCAGATGGCAATGGACACGGGGATGGCTTCCCCATAGTCTCCCCGTCACAGCCACACAGGCCAGCCTAGAGATGGGGGATCTTCTTGCAGGAGGAAGGCACCGCAGCCACACCCCTGGTGTCTGCTGGCCTGAAAGGGGACACTGGTAGTGCCAGGCGGCGCGATGAATCCACAGCGGGCAAGAGGGGTGGTGTGCAAACAAAGGCAACCTTACAGCCTTTCCTGGTCCGGGTTCCCACAGGCGGAGGAAGTGAAGCAGATGATTGGCTTCAGAGACACCCTCTCGCGACTCCTAAATGTGCTGTATTTAGGTGACAGAAGTCACTGGGTGAAATAAAGAGAACTATTTAGGGGTTGTCTTCTTCAGCAGACCTTATAAGCTGTGCTTATCAGCCACACCACTCATAGGTGGCTGTTGGGCCTGAGATGTGCCTAGCACAGCTAGAGAAGGCAATGTTTAACTTAATTGGAAAGTTCAGATTGATGACCCAATCTCAGGTGAGATACTAGAGCACAGCCAAGCATATGTGGGGCAATTTTTATATGTCAACCTACATTTCCTGAGTTTCAACTAAAATACAGACCCACATTTTAAGACTTTAAGTTTAATGAAAATATAAATTATCAAAAGAACTTTTCTCACCGTACAACTTCATGTTCATCTAGCTAAATCAAGTATAATCTCCCCTGTTAAAAATGTATCATTAAGAAATGATACAGGTAGGATTTTTTATTTCTACTGGTCAGAAGTAGTTTGCATAAACCGTCCATTTGTACTTACAAAGAGAGGATATGATTTGCCAGAGAGTGTCCTCCTCAAAGTAGATATTACCCCCCAAACAAGCATCAGAGGACACCCAGGTGCCACTATGCTCTCTCTCTCTCTCTCTCTCTCTCTCTCTCTCTCTCTCTCTCTCTCTCTCTCTCTCTCTCAGGGAAACATACTCTCACTCTGTAAAATGGTATTATTCCAGCACTTGGGAAGCAGAGATAGGAGGGTCGTGTATGTTGTCAACCTGGGCTACACTGCAAGACCCTCTTCTAAAACACAAATAAGTAAGTAAGTAAAGAAATAAAAAGTAAACTGCCCATGCCTCTGGCATTTGCTGACTCTCTGCAAAGGCAAACACATAGGAAGAAAAGCCTTTGTTTCTAGAGAACAGAATGTTTGACTGGTGTCTTTCACACCTATGGTGGCTCTCTTGAGGAACAGCAGATCCTAGGACGGTCTCCAGTCAAATGTAGGTACTGATTTTCAGGCCCTTGGCTAAAAGAAGTGACTAAGTACTACTCGCACACTGGTCCTGTGCTCTCCCAGTCACGCTCTGTGCGTGCTGTGCGCTTGGTTCCTGGGTCATGAGCACGGATGAGACTTCATCCCTCAGTGGGAGAGAAAGATGAAATAAATAAAGAAGAATTAACAAAGGTAGCCCACAATGGAAGCAGAGGAAGGGTAGGCAGGGCAGAGCCCCAGGTTAGCCCCCCCCCAAAAGTCCTTCCTAGGTCAGGGATGTAGGCTCTTACCCATTCACAATGCTGAGTTAACCCTTCATGATCTAGTCAACTTAGCCAAGGGCTCACGTGCTAAGCAGGTGACAGGGACACCGTTTATGCCCTTCATAAAGGTGCAATAGTGGTGAGTAAGATAGCAGATAAGTCCACTCTCAGAACATTCCAGTCTTGAGAGTGAGGGCTGGGGGCCGTAAACAAGTAATGAGACAATTTCAGATAGAAGAAAAAACAAAAACCAAAAAATGTGCTGAAGAAATCCCGAACTGGAAATGCTCAGGCAGGGAACTGTTCATAGAAGGCCTCTTGCCTTCTTTAGATTCCCAACAGAAATAAATCAAGGTGGTGAGAGCCAATTTACCAAGGCATTCTACTCCATGCCAGTGGTAATTCCCCAAAACATCATTCCACCGAGAAAATTATTTGATAGTTACTTGATGGCTTCTCAAGTCATGTGTTCAATCCTGATGCAATTACGGAAGATGGGCATCAGACATGCTTTTCCAATTCTTGTCTGCTAACCCACCTGAACAATTAGAGCACATCGCTCTCATCCACTCACGCTTTTAATGACAGTTTCAAGGCCATGGATGGGGTAGGACCATCTAGTCATGCAATCCCTTCCCTGTGTCCTTGTGAAAATGTGTCTCCTTTTTAGCCAAATGTGACAGAGTCTGGGATTTCTTTGTTTTGTTTTTTCTCCCCTGTAAGCTCTTGTTCTTTAATGTTTGTACAGTAACCTATCCAAGGTGGCCCAAAGGAAAGGTCATGCATGTAACCAACACAGCATGGCTCCTCCATTTGTTCCTGGAGGCTATGAGATGTGGGGGCACCCTTGCACACCTCCCTTCCTGCTTTGTTGGCTATTAAGGGGAAGGGGCAGTGAAGTTGCTCTCCCATCGTGCACTTTGTGAGGATGAAACGTGGTTGGAAGAAAGCTTCGAAGATGGACTGGGTCCCCTTTCCCTTTTGTTTTCGGATCAAGATGCAGGCAAGCTAAGCTGCCTTTCAAAGGAATTATTTAAAGAAGTGGCTGTCAGCAAAGGTGCAGAAGGACAAATCTGAAGAGTCAGAAAGCTGGTGGCCTGCCAGGTATATTGGCACTTGCCTTTAAAGCCAGCACCAGGGTGGCAGAGGCAGAAGGACAGTGAGTTTAAGAGCAGCCTGGACAAAACAGGGAAATCGTGTATTGAAACCAGACAAACCCATGGGCCGTACAGTGATCATTTCCCACCCCTGTGTAGGGGAGAGGGTGACGCAATGCAAGGAAGGGGTTCTGCTTCTAGATGAGAAAACATTTATCCATTTGATGGTCAAGGCCATATGTATAATGGTAGGTAAGAACAAGAGAGAGAAAGAGAGAGATAGAGAGAGAGAGACTATGCCAGATTATATAAAGACAGTCAGTCAAATGTCAAACTAAAACCCAAATACAAGTCTTTATCAAAATGTGGAATATGTGGATTTATGTCTTCTAAAGATGCTGGGGTTGGGGATGTAGCTCGATTGGTTGAGTGCTTAAACTAAATGTAGTGGTCTATACCTACCATCCCAATACTCAGCAGGTGGAGGTCAGAAGATCAGGAGTTCAAAGCCATCCCCAGCCACATAACACATTTCAGGTCAGGCTATAGCACATAAGATCCTCTCTAAATCAACAACAACAACAAAAATCTTTCTGTTTTCTTAATTATATCACCCATGGCCATTGGAAGCCCTATCTGCAGAATTTATGGCTTTGTCTTTCTACAACTTGGAAACTCATGTCTTTCCTATCTTATTGTCATGCTTCAGTAGCTGATATCTATAAACCATGAATGTCATAGAAAGTAAAGATGGTACAGAGAAGCGTGGACAGACACTGACGTAGATGGGCACTTGGGTCCCTAGCACACTTGGGGTATTTCATGGCTCCTCTGCACCCCATGTTAAATCTCAGTAGGCTTTTATCTGCTGTTACTTTAGGAGGCACATTGTCAGTTACTGCAATTAAGACTCATATGATGGGACTGGACCAGGCTCCATGGTTAAGAACACTCGCCACTCTTGCAGAGGACCAGAGTTCAGTTCCCAGCACCCATGTGACAGCTTACAACCTCTTGTCCTCCAGATCCAGGGGATCTGATGCTCGCTTTTGAACTCTGTAAGCACTGGTTCCCACTACCTCCTCTTACACACACACAAAAAAAATTAATAAAAATAAAACTTTAGGATTCACATGGCATGCTCTATAACTTCATAGCTTTTTCCTTGTCTCTCTGTGACATCAGGTCAGGGCGGAGCCACAAATTCCTAAAATTTGAATATTCAAAACATCTTGGAGCTGGACATTAGGTTATGTGGTCTTTGGGGGAAAGTGATCAAGAAAATTATTAAAGACCTTTTATTGAGACAGGATTTCATGTGCCCTAAGGCACTTACTATATAGCTGGGAGTGACTTTGAGCGCCTGCTCCTCCTGCCTCCACCTCCCAAGTGCTGGGATTACAGACATGCACTGCCATGCTTGGTTTATGAAAGATAAAAATTTAAGGTGCATTCTCTCCTTCCCAATTTCTCTTTAAAGAGTTCAAATGAAAGGAGCCACTCCTTTTCAACCACGAGGGGCCCTTGCTTGGTTCCCGCAGATTTTCGTACTATTTAATATTGGACTCTTTTAAGGAGAGAGCCAGCAAACACATTTGCAAAGGGCCAGGCAGGAAACCTCCTTTGGCTCTGCTGGCCAGGAGGACTTGGAGCCCCTGCTGGACTTTGCTATTGATGCCCGGGTAGCCAGAGATGACGAGAAATGGATGTGACTCTGACCCAATAAAATCCTATGGACACAAATTTGAGTTTCATGTGTCACTAGTATTACTCCTGATAATCTGTTCTTAACCATTGATAAATACAAGAATTATTCTTCATGTTCAGATTGTATTCAAAAACAAGGCAGGAGTTGGCCCTGGGCCCATGGCCTGCTGAGTTCTCAGCCTCCACATGATTCCTGACAAACCATTTGCAAGGTCTCTGAGAAAAAAGAGGGGATGTTAAGATTGCACCTGATGTATACGGTATCTCTATATACATGAATGTTTATGTGTGTACATATAATAAGTCACATGTAGGCATATGTGTAAGTATACATGTATGTAGATATACATGGGCATGACTCACAGAATCAATCCTGTGGATTTAAGTATGAGAACTGCCATGGAGTAACAGAAAAATATTTGTGTATTTTCTAAGCTATATACAAATAGATAAAATCTTATAACTTCTTTACTAAATGCATATTTATTAGACACATCCTTTGTTGAGGCAGAATAATTCATATGTGTATTAAAGACACCCAAATTCAATGAATGCCCAGGGTCCCTGTATTACTTTGATATCCTATACATGTCTTATTAAGTAACTTCAATTACTTTGTGGAGCAAGGCAATAAATATTCAGAAAAGTTTTTTTCCCATGTGATACTGTATTAAACAAAATAGAAAAATTAAAGGAAAAAACTTTTTAAAAATCACAGTTGCATAATTTTATTAGGAACATCAGAGTATTATTTTATTAAAGGAACTAAAGTTGGAAGCATGCCCACACCTCCCCAACAGAGCGAGCTCCAAGCAAATATCTTGCAACTAAAGTCGAAACCATGGAAAGAACACACTTAGACTTATATTCTAAGCCAAAATCTGTCCAAACCACTCCCAATGCCAGTGAATTGCCCTTTAGGAAATGTAGGTAGGTCTGCTGGTCTAGCCCCACCCAGCGCCCTTTCCACACGTGCACTAGATTGGATTCAGAGAAACCAAATGGCCAGATGGTTTTGTGGATTAGCTACAAGCGAAGGACAGAGTTTCACCTCAAGGTTGATATTAAACTCTGGTGCAGATTGGCAGAGACAGAGAAGCAGGGCCATCTGAGAGCCCTTGGGAGTCTTGGTCCAGTTCCTAATGAGCAGGTGTTGACATGGAAAAAAGCTGCCTACATCATGGAGTTGCAGGCCGGAGCTCTTGAGGGGCATAGATGTGCTAAACCTGCCCCAGGAAAGCACAGTTCAGCCCTGCACACCAAACCATAGTGTTCTGTGTGCTGTTCCATAGCAGAGAAAACCAAACGCATACATGCAAAATTAAAACTGGGAGGGGGTGCTATTCTGCACAGGTGACAATTTATCACATGCTCTTCTGCTTTAAACACAATCTTTGGAGGGTTTGAAATTCACACTCCATCTGATGTGTGGTTCCAAGCGCATCAGTGCCCTTTGTAGACAGGGCTTTCACTACACTGGACCCTGCACTATTCATTTACTGCACAGAAAGTGGTTGGGACAGCAGAGCCAACAAGAATAAACTATATATGTTAAAACCTAAGGTTTTCTTGGGTTGGGTTGGATGCTACCACTGTCTAATAGGGTTTGGCCAATGTTCTGTAGTCTACCAACAAGAGTTGTAGGGCTTACCAGGCAGAATAATCCCTTCAGTACAGAATAAAATGTGTGAGACTCTGTCCATGAGTGTGCCCATTAGAATAGATGGATAAGCAGCTAGAATCATATCCAACATTGCACCAATTTGTAAGGATAATTTTTTCAGCCAGTTCCATGTTTTAGACTTCAGACCCCATGATATTGATTTACAAGAGAAAATAAAAGTGCAGATTCTGCTGTTTACCAAAGTCTTTGTACAAGCATTTCTCATGACTGTGGCTTTTTAAAGTTTTAATTTTTTTTGTTTAATTGTGTGTGTGTGTGTGTGTGTGTGCGTGCGTGTGTGTGAGTGCATGCATAACTCTGCATGCGTATGAGTGTGCAGTTCTGGAAGAAGCCAGAAGAGGGCATCAGATATACTTGGAGCTAGAGTTATAGGCGGTTGCAAGCTACCAGACAGGATGCTAGGAACAAAACTCAGGTGCTTTGGAAGGTAGCACATACTCTTCTCTGCTGGGTCATCTCTCCAGACCCACAACAGTGACCTTTTAAGCCTTACAAACATTACATTTATTAGGAAGGAGTTGAGTTGATCTTTTCAAGCATTTGAGTATTAACAGCAAATATGAAAGTCCAAGTTTCACTAAGCAGTCCGTGAACTCAGTGCCCTATGAAGCACCGAGTTTCACTACACAGCCACAGAATCAGTGCTCTGGATGAGGCGCTATCTGAGTTTTAGGTAACTCTTCAGGCTTGATAAAGCTCAAGAAATCTCATTCGGAGAGTGGCAACTAAAAGTACCCATGACCCCAGAAAACAGGGCTGGGCAAGTTTTTTTTTGTAAAAATGAGTTCTCAAAAACATTCTTGTCTTTAATGCATATTAACTCTAAGGTATGGATATGTTCAGAAAACTTCCTTGAGGGCTGGGAAGGGTTTGCTGCACCAGCACGAGGACCTGAGTTCAAATCCTCAGAACACAAAATTGGACACAGACGCTCACATTTATCATTGCAGTGTTTCCAAGAGGGACGGGAAATGAAGATACTGGCTTCCCTGGAAACTCTATGGCCCACTGCCCTGGAGTACACAGTGGCCATCAGCGAGACAGAGATGATCTCAAACAAGGCAGAAGGCAGGGACCGAAATCTAAGGTTGTCCTCTGCCTCTGTGCTTGTGAGTGCACATATGTTACATGTGCATGCTTGTGTGTGCACATATGTTACATGTGCATGCTTGTGTGTGCACATATGTTACACATAAACCAAATGAACAAACGTATACTATATGAAAGAAAATTGCACATGTCACCATATAAAGTATCTGCAACAATAAACTTCAAGGAATCAAAGAGTAGAGTTGTGGTTGTCCTGGACCAGGGAACATAGAAACAGTTGCTTACTCTTCATGTAGGAAATCTGCTGTCAATAAGACTGTAGTGCGCACTTAAATTTTATTTACAGGGTAGATCTCATAGTAATTGTTCTTATCTCAAGAAAATAAGCAAATAGGCAAGTGGACATTGCCATTCAAGAGACATAAGGGAGATAAAAAATTTCAAATAAAAACGAATTAAAATAAAATAAAAAAATAAAACCATACTGCCACCATTCAGAAAGAGCCACCATTACCAGTGTGTGGATTCTCTCAAGCCTTGTTTAGAAGCTTCTCTGCATTAAAAGCCATTAGAATCAATGGGTGCAATTATGTTGCCAAAATATAATTATAAAATAGTCCTACAATATTCTTTCATCAACATTTATTTATTTATTTAAAATTATGCTTATTTATGTGTGTGTGAATGTGTCTGAGAGTATGTGCATAAGTGCAGTGCCTGGGGAGGCCAGAAGAGGGTGCCAGAGCCCTCGAAGGTAGCTATATAGGTTATTTTGAGCAGCCTGACACAGGTGCTGGGATTTTTTTTTTTTAACTCAGATCCTCTGCAAGATCAGTAAGTGCTCTCTAACTGCTGTGTCATCTATCCATGCTCTCTCCTCTAACTTTTAAGTTATATGAATATTCCACATAAATATGCAGTATTTCGGGAGCTGGAGAGATGGCTCAGTGGCTGTTCTTCCAGAGGTCCTGAGTTCGATTCCCAGCAACCACATGGTGGCTCACAAAACATCTGTAATGAGATCTGGTGCCCTCTTCTGGAGTGCAGGCATACATGGAGGCAGAATGTTGTATACATAATAAATAAATAAATCTTTAAAAAAATATGCAGTATTTCTAACCAGTCTTCTATGAGTTGTTTCTATTGCCTCCAAGTTTTTCTCAAAAACACAATGCTGTAACTGGTTGCACCTCACCCAGTGACTTCACTCGCCTTAAGGAATGGAACGTTTCTAGAAGTCAAATCTTGAAAAGTGAAGCCAAATAAGGCCAGGCTTGAGCATATACGAGGAAATCAGCGGAATTTGACTGTATCTCTATCCCAACTACATATATTTTATTTTTTGCATAGACTTGTGGTTTTTGCAGCACTGAGGCTTGAGTCTGGAGCCTGGCATCTGCTATGAAAATCCTCTACTATAAAGTCACATCCCAGTCTTCATCACTACCTGATTTTCTGCATCAAAAATGGCTCTGCTGGAAGACAGAACCAGAATCTAGCTGGATCTATAACTTGTACTGAGGTTAATTGCTCACTTTCCGTGTTGCCTACAGTTTATCAACAGCTCTAAATCATTGAATCCGGAATGTAGGTGTTCGGGTGGAAGCTTCACCTCAACCCCTGACATCCATATATCCAAAGAGACTGGACTGCTCGGGTGAAAGCTGCATCCTTAGTCCCCCCCATCTCTCTCCAAACCCTGCTGCATCTCAGAAAGCCTGCCACTGATGACTCCTCCCCCAGAGATGCTCAAGACCACTCCCATAGAGTACTTAAATTGACCCGCAGATAATAGACATGCGGTTTTCTGGTTTCCTTTCCTGTCTCCTCTCTGGGGGCCTGAAAAATCATTTGGGGGCATTGTAGCCATTAAACCTGGACTTTTTCTAATTTGGTTTATCTTATTTGGGTCGGTGGAGAGGCTTGTGAGGTATAGAAACTTTTCCTTTTTCTTCTTTTTTTTTTTGTGGCGAGAACTTTATTCACGGAGCCATTTTCCCAGGTTTGGGGTTAGTTTCCATCAAATATTTGGCTTTTGAGTTATAAAGGAATGACTTTGTATGAAAGAGAAACAAACAAAATAATAATGTGGTCCATGGAGCTGTTTCAGAAACTTTTCAGTAGGAGCTGGAGATCTGTCTCAGCAGCGAAGAGCATTTGTTGTTTTTGCAAAAGACCCTAGTTCAATTCCCAGAACCAAGATGGTAGTTCACAACCATCTAGACTAATTCCAGTTCTTAAGGACCCAACACCATCTTCTGGCCTCTATGTGGTGCACATACATACATGCAAGAAAAACAGCTACACACATAAATCTTTAAAAAAAATTAAAGTTCTAAACTAGAAATTATTTTTTTTGTTGTTGTTTTGTTTTAAGCTCAAGGTATTTTCATGACCACAGCTGCCAATGCTTCATTCTGGATTATTTTAGGTATCATAGACCGTAAACAGACCAAAACCTTCCTTGGAATTTGACTGATGACGTTGCATGGATATTTGGAACATATAATGATTTATAAAACAAAAACTTTGGCAACTGAAGTTTCCTCATGATTTAGGGGGTGATGGCACCTTTTGATGAAATATCAAAGAGTCTCATACTCAATAACTATCAGGACCCACATGGTAAACATAAGTATATATATGTATAGGTATATATATGAATTGATGCCACAAATTGGCGTCTGACCTCTACATGCCCACTGTGGCAGGTGTAGTGAGCAAGTGCTCACACACATACGCACACACACACACACACACACACAGTGCACATGTGTGCGCGCACACACACATGCATACAATAAACAAATAAATGTAATGAAAATTAAAGTTTCTGCTTTTCAAAAGCTTGACTTACTATCCAAAGTATATATGGAACTCAACTCTACAGAAAACTAATAATCTTGAGAAGTGGGTAAGGGATTTCAGTAAGCATCTCATATGCAGAATTTACAATGAAGTAACAGAAGCAGAGACTATGATGACAGAGGTGGGCAGTGAGGGGGATAAAAGCAAGACTATGTTAGCCACTTTCCTCCTTGCTGTGAGGTCAAGCCTGAGCGCAGCAACGTAAGGGAGGGAAGATGGATTCGGGTTCCTAGTTTAAGCAGACAAAACCCATCACGAAGGGACGGCATGGTGCAGGAGCTTGGGTGGCTGGTCCGTCTGTGCTCACAGGAAGGAATCAGGGTGGGCTGGATGCTGTGGCTCATCCGACTTTCTCTTTTCTCCCATTTTAATTCAGTTAAGATTCCTGCTCCTGGAATGGTACAACCTGCATTAAGGGAGAGTCTTCCCTTCTCATTACACCTCTCCAGAAACTCCCTTGAAGACACAATCAGAGGTGACTTTCCCCGGTGACTGCAAGCCCAGCCAAGCGGGCAAGCTGGCAATGAAGATGAACATCATAGGCAGCCAGCGGGTTTAAAGTGTCAGACAGGAGCAATGGCTTCATTGTTTCACTTGCCTCTTTTTTAAAAAAAAAAATTTCAACATCAACTGTATGGCCAGTGAATATGGAGCATAATTCAGAATCATATATTTATTTTTGCTAAGAGTTGGGGCTGGGACTAGGACATTTGCATGAACCCTAGATCTAATCCCTGGTACCTCAGAAGAAAGAGAAGAAGAAATAAACATAGGAAGGAGGAGGAAGGGAAGATTATACATGACATATACAGAGGCTAGCAAGACAGCTCAGTCAATAAAGTGCTTAACACATAAGCATGAGGAGCCATGTTCAGGTTCCTAGACTTGGGCAAAATGCCAGGCATTGTTGCAGAGCACACTGCAATTCCAGTCCTGGGAAGGGGCAGAAACAGGAGCATCCTTGGGACTCGCTGGACCAATCTAGCTGCATTGGTAATCTCCGGGTTCAGTAAGACCCTATGTCAAAAAGTAAATTTGAGCGTGATAAATGAAGATTATTAACTTCTGGTCTTCACCTGCATGTGTACATATGTGCACATACGCATGAACATGTGCACATACACAAGCCACACAAGCACAAAATTAACAAACATACATGAACAAAGCATACTAAGAAACTAGATTTGAAATGTTCACAGTACTTAAAACCTGCAGTTATGGATATAATAATTAGCTTCATCTGATTAATTCATATTATATCAAAATGGTACTGCTTTATGTCCTAGAAGTCAAGATAACTGTAGTTAATAAAAGATGAAATTAAAAGTACACGGTCCACAACTGTGGGAGTATATTTCCAAAGCTCTACCAGACAATGATCAGGGCCTATAAAATGCCAATGAGTTCAATAAAGCAAAACTTCCGGGATAAAGAACTCAGTGCAGGGTCTGGGAGGGAGGCACTGAGACAGGGCTTGTCCACAAGTACGGAGGGGCGGGGCTCAGTTACATCCTAGCACTGCAGACACAAGAGTGGCTTGGATACCTGCAGACTGCCAATGAATGGAAGTTTGCCCCTCGTTATTACTGCTAAGAGAGAATGCAAGTGTAGCATATGATGAAATACCACCAATCACCAGGAAGACTAAGTTAGACACTAAGGACGGGGAGGATGGAGAGGTGGCTCAGGGATAGGAGGGCATGATGCTCTTCCAGAGTACCAGAGTTTGGTTCCGCGCACCTACTTTGGGAGGTTGGCAACAGCCTGTAACTTCAGCTTCAGGAATTTGATGCCTCTGGCCTCTGAGGGCATTTGGACTCAAGTACACATACCCACACACAGACACATAATTATAAATTAAATCTTAAAGACCTTCATCTGAAGGTCTGTATCCTGGGAGCCAGTGGATATCAGGTGGAAAGAAAAGCTTGTGGAGAGCAATTGTGTCAGCACTGAATGTATGCATGCATGCATGTATGTATGTATGTATTATGTATATGTAAGTGTTGGCCTGCCTGTCTCTGAGATGCTAGCGTGCGTGCTGCGGATCTGAACTCAGGTCCTCACGTTTGTGTGGCAGGCATTTTACCATCTCCCCAGTCTCTAACCATTTTTAGGTAGACTTGGAAGGGTAATCCCCAGCTTTAGTTTACAACACTAAAGATATTACTGATCTTCCTGAATGGCTTCAAAACCAATGCCACAATAGAAGACGTCTTTAGTGAGCAGCTACTGGGCGGCAGGCACTAGGCCAGGTAATCCACACATCTGCTCACTCGCTCATTAATATGGAATAGCCGCTAAGCACTAGGATTTACATAAGTTATCCTTCGAATGTGTGCCCAAATCCTGTAAGGTAGGTATTAGCAAGCCTGTCTTACAGTGCGTAAATTGAGACTCAGACATGATTAAATGCCTGAAAAGGTCATATTGCTGAGAAGTGGCACCCTAGATCTAGCAATTACTCTGAAGGCTTTGAATAAATGTGTGGTACTCTTATGCCACCTTTTAAGTCATTTCCCTGTTGCTTGGCTTTTAGAGGTACCCTTGCCCTGCCTCTGGCACCTGGCTATTGCTGGTGAAGGAGAGGACCAGGAGACACCCTCCCTTCAGACTGTCCCTACCATGTCACCCTCATGCTGTATTGCAGAGGGAAACCGATGACTTTTGCTTATTCTTGCCCCTACCCCCACGGCCATCTGTTCAGGCAACTTATATCTTAGCACACCCGGCCACACGATGCCTCCCATTTTATTCCTGGATTCTCTGGGAATAAATCTGTGGGAGGCAATAAAATCAGGCACTCCCTGTCCTTGGAAACACCCTCTCCACTTTGGATTTGGGAACCGTGCATTATCAGTGCTGCTCGCGGATGGCTTCTGTCACAGTGACGAATGTGACTCAAGATGAGTGACAAGAGACACAGAGATTAAAAAAAAAAAAAAAAAAAAGCAAGCGCCAACCCCTCAACTCCATTGGGGACAACATGCAAGGTGAAGAAGAGATGTATACTCCCAGTACGTGTATCCCACATGGCAGCCACTGAAACGTGACGTGGACGTGTTCTGCAACATCCCCTTCCCTGACACCCCTCCCCGCCCCTCAAGGCTTCTGTATATTCTGAACTAACTCACATCCTCCCAAGAACATCTGAGATCGGCTAATAACACTGGTGCGTTAACTAATTAGCGAGAGTGAGGCATTTAGAAAACAAACAGGCATGCCACTATGCTATCATTATGCGGCTTCTGCCTGACAGGGCTGCCCTCAGCCATAATATGGATTTATCCAAGAGAGCGCAATGAGGGGACCCAGCGGGGGGAGCCACCTGCTGATGAGTCTTGACATCGCTCCTCCCACAGAGAAGGTGAATCCTGGTTTTATTTTTTTGATTTGCTGCAAGCACAAGGGCCTTCCTTCCTTCAGACTTACATGCCATTCTTTTGCAGCACTCGAGTTCGGTCAGTGAAACTTGCCCGCTGACCCAAACATGAACTTTGTCAGATTGAGACAGGCAGATAGGAACAGCCGCTTTATTCTGTAGTTTTTCTCATTACTTGTCATCAATGGTTCTATTCTGAAATGAGGATGCTGAGGGGTTCCTGTCGTATCCCACAGTGCACAGTACCGGTGGACTTGCGTGCTGGTGCCTACGTTAAGGCTAAGAGCTTTTCTGGTCAATGAAATGTCAATGTTTTTTATTTGTGAAGAAACTGAAGTGAGAATACTGGGGACCTGGTTCAGCTAGTAAATGATTCCATAGCATGCACGAGGCCACACACACCAGGCGTGGTGGTGCCCACCTGTAATCCCAGCAGTTGGGAAGTGTGGGCAGCAGGATCAGTTCAAGGGCATCCATGGCTCTCCATCAAGATAGAGACCAGCCTGGGGGGCGAAGAACCTCTGGTATAATGGAAAACAGTACCAAAACAAACAAACAAGACCAAACTGCAACAGCCAAAAGCAAAAACAAGCCCACAGAAGTTCAGAAAGCAGCCCAGCAGAGAACCAAGCGGAGGAACTCACTGACGACCCTGCCGAGGACTCCATCAGGACAGAGCTTGGTGACTCTCTGCTTCCTTCCCATGGACCACAAAAAGCCAGTCTCCATCTTGGGCGTTTTCTTCCCACTCAAGTCCTCTCCAAGCTGAAGCCACCTCATCCACACCCACAGTGTCAGTTATCACCCACTTGGGAATGACTCACAGCCCAGACCCCTCTTCTGAGCTCCTGACCCAGAAATTCGACTGCCTGTTCAATGTCTCCTTTTGGGTAGATCAAACTCAGCATCCAAAAATATACATAAGACATACCTCCTACTCGTCTACCACTCCCCACCCCCCACTCTGGGGAAGCATCTTCTGCCCCCGCCCTTTCATCGTGAGCCCTGTGATGTGACCCAGGGTCCTTCAGTGTCCCCGTGTACAATCGCCTGTCCACACTTACTCCAGCCACTCTGGTCTTGACTAGAGCCTCCCCGTGCCTCCACGTGACTGTCACTGCAACCTTCTGGAGCCAGCTCAGGGACTGTATTTTGGATACCCTGATTTGGTAACTTGTTACTCTTGATGGTGTGGATTCTGTCGCATCACACGGTGTCTTTGAAAGCACAAGACAGGGCTGCAGTCTCCCGCGGCTCCTGCCCCACTCTTCAGCACCTGACTTCTTTGCGGGATTTCAGGTCCCTGGTAGAAGACAGATGATGCTTGCATTTGCTCTTAGAGATATCCCATAGAACTTAGATCACTTGACACTTAACGAAGGTACCTGCTAAGCATAAGATGGCTACCTCTACAAGAGACGGTGAAACTTGGGTTTCTCTCTCTCTCCCTCCGTCCCCCCCCCTCACACACACACCCCGCTTCAGAGCTCTAACCACACACCATCCTTTGGCAATGCTTCAGTTCAGTCAGTGAAACCTGCTTCCTGACCCAAATATCAACTCTTCCAGTTTGAGTCGGACAGATAGGACATGGCATCTTTATTGTAGTTTTCGCGTCACTTATTATCATTGTCTCATCAAAGGGCTTCCAGGAAAGGAGGGGGTAGAGGACGAAAGGCATTAGTAAGCAAACCGCATTGATATTCGCCATGCCTAATATCCATGCCATCGGGAACACGTTTTCATGGCCTTTCTCTGCCTCCCTGTTTGTGGGTGAAGCCGTGTGACTGAGGATAGGAAAGTAGGTAGGTAGGTAGGTGGGTACGATACGTGACATTCCCCAGGTTTGGCCCTTAAGTCCCCCTCCTTCCCAAACTCTTTCCTCCTGTTGACCAGTTACCAAAGATAAATTAAGTTACTCATCCCAAAGTGGAATGGCCATGGTCTCCAAATATGTGCCCAACCTCCCCCGGCGAGCCACACCAGACTGTGAAATGAACTAGTTATAAACCATGTGGGGTTAGATTCCTTTGTTTTTACGATGAGATTATACTCGAAAAATTGGGACAAGAAAGAATAAATCATTTATGTTCCTCTGTGGGTATTTTTATATGGACTATTTTCTTTTTCTCAGTTGGAATAGAGAAACAGAAGTGATACTAGCTAAGCTTAGGCTCAGAAATCAATATGTTTCCATCTGAAAGCTGCAATGGACAGGTAATTGTCATGTTTTCTGGCCAAGAAGCCTAAGCTAAGAAATGCTAAACATCTCCAAGTCAGTTGAATTATTCTGTTATGATGTCTAAGTAGCTCCTGGCTTTTGTTTTGTTTTTGTGTTTGTATTTTGTTTTTTGATATAGTGATAATGACAATAACTACCCCCCCCAAACCCACAAGACTTCCAACAGTTGAGTCCCAGTGAGAAGGCACTGGGGCAAAGGCCACCTGCTTCCCCTCTTAACAACCCTGAAAACATTCCAGCACATATGAACTGCAGCATACCTCAGTACGCAGTACACCCTGAAAGCATACCAGCACATATAAACTACAGTGTACCATGGGAAAGCCCGGAATCCTGAGTGAGCCTGCCAATATCCAAAATCCAAGAGCAGCGCCTGGGCATTGGGGAATGGCTTCACCAATGACCTAGCCTGGCTGCACCTTAGTTTCCATATTTCCAAAGGATGAGGGAAAAGAAGAAACCACTCATCCTGTTCTCTCAGAGATAATATGATAATTTGATCATTGGGAAGGTTTTGCTATTGCTACTTGTCTCGTAATGATAATATGATTGTCTCTGGCAAGACATGCCCACAGGTGTAATAGTAGCATGAATGTTATGGGGTAACCAACTACCCTCTGGTTAGATTTCAGGGCTGCGCCACAGAAAGAAACTCATGTCAGATACTCCAATTTATTCAAGAGCTTATATGTAGTCAATATGATCAGTGTCCCTAGAGGAGAACCTATTGCTTTCATTTTGCTAAATGGACAAGGTATCAAGATGTCTTCTAAATGTGTACCTCTATACCCACAGGCTAGTGCGGCTCTCAGTCCTCATCAGAGAAGGGTCTTTGCATGGTAAACTGAGGTCAATAAAGAGTCACCACTGGTCAAAATGCAAAGTATCAGCGAAGGACTCAGCCCTAAATGTGACATTTATATCGCAGTCCCTTCCCCATTCAATGCTCAGGGAACATCATGGAACAGGCAGAAAGACTATAAGAGATGGAAGTCAGGAAGACCTGGGGGAAACACTATCTTCTGCACTCATGAACTCATGGCAGATGCCCTTGCTTGCATAAGACCCAGGCAAGATCAAGTTACTCAGTATATCTAGCATGGGGTGGGGGACGGGTGCACAAGTTTCCACTCTTACTTGAGGAGCTTTGGACAGTTGATGGCTGGAAGGGGAGGAAGAATCAGATTTCTTTATAGGCATGGCATTGGTAGGTTGGTCATATGCCATGACATGATAATCAAAACACTAAATGTACAGAGCAAATTAGTCACAGTAAAAACTGCAAGGGAAAAATTCCAAGATAGATGCAAAGGGAAGTCCATTAGAATAACACCTGACTTCTCAATGGAAAAGCCAGAGAACCTGGATGGATATTCTTCAAACTCTGAGAGACCACAGACACCAGCCGAGACTATGATACCCAGCAAAACTATCAACCACAATCAAAGGAGAAATACAAAACATTTCACAATAAAAACAAATGTAAGCAATTTCTGTCCATTCAGCTTTACAGAAAGCACTAGAGAGTATGCAGAAAATCTACACAAATCAAAGCCAAATAAAATCCCAACACAGAGAAGCGGAAGTGAAAACAAAATTCCACCCCTAACCAAGAAGCTATTAGCAATTGATCCCTACTGGGAGAGGGAAAATCAGTTTTAGTCAGTGGTGTATTACTTGGTATAAAAGCCACCCTTCATGTCAGCTCCATACCCAGGAGTAGCTGCTCAACACAAAACAGACCCCTAGGGATTTTGTTGTGTGCTTTCTTTATGGCTGAGGTTTCTGTGTTTTGTTTTGTTTTCCTTCCTTCCTTTTTTCCTTTTTCTTTTTTTGAGAGAAAGAGAGAAAGGACATGAAGTTAGGTGGGTAGGGAGGTGGAGAGGATTTGAAAGGACTCAGGGAAAGGAAAGAGTATGATAAAATATATATTATATGAAAAATTGAAAGTATAAAAACAAACAACAACTAAGAGAAATGTCAGTGACTTGCATTAGTCCTACAAGTTTTCTCAAAGAGAAAGTTTTATTATCTTCTAGTAAGTTTATGAGTGCCATAGGTTAAAAAAAAAAAAGAATGGGGCAAGAGTGACGTGTCCTGAGAGTGCTTGGTAGAAGGTACATGAGAAAGGGAATTGCTGACTGGGTACTATAAGGCAACATCTAAGGAGATGTTTGCAGCCCGCAGGCAGGCACAGGATTTTGGGGGGGTTACTCTGTGTTACCAACCTGACTGTACACTCATTGCCCAGAGAAAGTGTGACTCTGCATCTGTCTTCAGAGTGCTTGCAAATGTTAGCATTCCAGTTGCTAGATTCAGGTCTCCCAACCATGGGTTTATTGTAAAAATGGCTCCCTATAGGCAATGCTTATGGACCCTTGAGTGCCAGCTGGTGGGCCTGCCTTACCAATTTATATACAATTGGTATGCAGTCATGAAGAGGTACAGCGTCATTGGAGAAATTGGACAGCTAGGGGGCAGGCCTTGAGATTTTTTTTAAAGATTTATTTATTTATTATGTATACAACATTCCTTCCATGTATGCTTACATGCCAGAAGAGGGCACCAGATCTCATTACAGATGGTTGTGAGCCACCATGTGGTTGCTGGGAATTGAACTCAGGACCTCTGGAAGAGCAGTCAGTGCTCTTAACCTCTGAGCCATCTCTCCAGCCCCAGGCCTTGAGATTTTTAAAAATTATTTTATTATTTGTGTGTGTGTGCGTGTGTGCATGGTTATTTTGCCTGCATATATATATATATATATATATATATATATATATATATATATATATATGTACTACATGCATCCAGTGTCCCTGCAGGCCAGAGGAAGAAATGAGAACCTCTGGAATTGGAGTTATACCCATTTGTGAGCTGCCATGCAGGTGGTAGGAATCAAAGTCAGGCCCTCTAAAAGAGCAGCCAGTGCTCTTAACTGCTGAGCCATCTCTCTGGCACAAAGGTGTTAAGGATTACAGCTCACCCTGCTTCTTGTCTCAGGTCAGCTTCCTGTTCCATTGAGATATGAAGGCGTGAGGAGTCCGGGCAACATGCTTGCTCGACCGTGTGTTCCCCACCAGTAGGGACTGTGTCCTCTTTAACTGTGAGACATGCTAAATCCTTCCCCACTTAAGTTGCTTCTTGTTGGGTATTGGTCATAGCAGAAATGAAAGTAACTAATAAAATGAGCCTCATTAAATCACTGAGACTTGGTAGAACCAAAGGTATTTTCTCCTTCCAGACTGTTTACTGGAACTGGTATGTTATTGTCCAGTTTGGTTCCCAGGCTATCAAATCCTACAAACCAAGAGCACCAACTCCCTGATTTTCAGGTCTTTGGATACTAAGAACCCACAACATGGCTCGCTGGGGTTCCCAGGCCTTTGGGTTGAATGACATTGTTAATTATTTAGCATAAGGATACAGATGCTTAGCAGCCATAACAGAGAAAATTTCTGATGTATTCTCTCTCCCCCCCCACCATACACACACAGCTCTGTTTTCCCTCTCTAGTACACACACACACACACACAGCTCTGTTTCTAGAAAACCTGGAACAATGCATTATGCAAACCTTTAAAGAAATCTCACTGTCAATCACCAGCCAGGTTGAAGGAAGGCAACACCTAGGAGCTGACACTGTTTGCTTTAGTACTGCGCCATCCACACTGCTCACTGCATCCAACCCATAGACAAGGTATAAAATGTTTGGAGAACTGATTTTCCCTCTCTAGTTAGGGAACTACCTACTTAGGATCTCACTTGCTTTGGGGTCCATCCTCTATCTCTCTCCAAGCCACTTGAGAGCAGATTCCATGTCACCTTTATATTCTTACTGAAATGTGCTATTTAGTGCATAACCAAGATTTAATAAACAGTTGAGAGAGTTAATAAATTGATGAAAGAATGGATTGCATTTTAAATCCGCTCATTAATAATCCTTCTCCAATTTGTAAAATAGTAAAATCTAATACAGAACTAAGCTATGAACTACAAAGTAATTATCACCTTCCTAGGACACTAATCTTGAGCCCTTTCATTAGAGCGTATTGTTAGCAAAAATGGAGCCGGCTTCCCTCTCTCAAGTTTTATGATCTTGGATAGAGACTTCATTTCAGCTAATATGTGAAGGGGGGATAATGAGCTCATAAAGGAAGACTGCTTCCCCCTCGGATGCTCTGGGGCTTAGCATGCCATTGAAGAACTCATGAGGTGAAAGAGGGGATGCATGAAACCAGCAGCAGTTTACAGTGATGTCACTCTCTGTGAAGCTTTCACGCCAAGTGCCCAGGTAAAACTCCGCAAGAGGAAGCAGAGTCTGAATGGATGGTATAAACGTGGTGCCGGCGTTCTTCTTCAGACTGCCAGGATGGAAGTCTCTTATGGTCGGTCCATCTCTTGAACTTCAAAGCCGTTATCATTCATGTCACAAATCCTATTACCCTTCGGGAAATTGTGGTGAGCCTGTGGAAGCAAGCGTGTGCAATCCTGTAGAAGTCTAGAAGACAAGTACCTTACCTCAGTCAAAAGGGACTTGGGAATGGTCCATTCGGAAGGCTTCTTGGAAATCAATCAATATGCAATTGCAAAGTGTGTTTTACTTTATTTAAGATTTTTGAAAATTTGTGTGCATGCATGCATGTGTGCGTGTGTGTGAGACACAGGAGTGGAGGGCATGAGAGTCTTGGGGCTGTAGGTACAGGTAATTGTGAGTCACTCAAAATGACTTCTGGGAACTGACTCAGGCCCTCTCTAAGAGCAGTATATGCTTTTTACCCCCTAGCCATTGCTCCAGCTCCTAAAACGAAACATACCCCCCCCCCAGTGCTGTAAGCCCACAATGAAAACTGAGCACAACAGGAAATGTTGGCATTATGGGTCAGACACTTGCTTTGTTTTCAGTTGTTAAGATATCTACTTGTAAGACATGGCTTCTATTCTTCCCACTATCCAGAAATACTGGAATTTCCATTTAGAAACATTTACATGTAGCAGTTAAAGCATGCTCACAGGAGAACTGCTCTCCTCAATGACCTCAGTCCTGTCCACTGAGGGCAGCAAGGCCTGGGGGCTTGTTTAGCCACTTGCCGCCTTCCATTGACTCCAGTAGGAGAGATTCCATAAGGTAACAGAAACACACAGAATCCAGGAGTATTGCTTAGAAACGCTCAGAGTTATCTCGACCCAATTGGATCTATCTTCAATGAAATGCGACAAACAATAGGTACCTCCATAGACATCTGCAACAGTAACTAAGAGGGAAGGCAAAAGCAGGCCTGCCTGTGCCTATCTGTGCCTACCTGTGCCCGCCTATGCCCAAGGACCACAGTAACTAAGAGGGAAGGCAAAAGAAGGCCTGCCTGTTCCCAAGGACTGAATCTGCTGGGTGCTGGGCAAGGAAAATTGAACCCTAAACTCATACTTTGGTTGTTTGAGAGATCATCAACTTCATAGAGGCCAGCAGAGCAAGCAGAGGGTCAGCCCCATGCCCCAAGAATCATAAGAAGTCCAATGTGGTCAGGGCTCTCTGAAGTTCAAAATGCAAATACATATATGAACTTATCTGTGTGTCCAGCTAGTTAACCATGCATGTCTGGTCTGATGTTTTACCTAATAGTTTTGATCTTAAACCCTGATGTCTAAACCCATTTTCAGGGTTCTGGGACTGGATGGTGGGTAATGTATGTAAGAAATGATCAGTACTGGCAGAAAAGCATGGATGAACCACCACCGGGACCGTGGGAGTTTTCACAGAAACATGGCCCCCTGCTGCTGAAGGAGGGGCAGTGAGAACCAAAAGGAATGACTATTTTACAATTTACTTTCCACTAAATCCTTTGCAGGAAGGAATTTGAGAGAATGAGCATTACCATGTTTTTTCCTGGAATATTCTTAGACTTTTGATAAACAGACATTCATGAAGACAAACTGTGATGACAATCAACCAAAAGAAACTAAGTTTGTACATTACAAAGGAAAGAATCTTTTAAAAAAAATGTGTGTGTGTGTGTGTGTGTGTGTGTGTGTGTGTGTGTGTGTGTGTAATGGTAATCAAAGGAAAGTCATGAATTTGAGGAATGAGGAGGATGGAAAGGACTGAGGTGGTAGGTGGGGAGGGGGAAATGACATAGTTACATTTTAAGTAAAAACTTAAAAAGAAACATGGGGAAGGGACCCTAAGGTCGATATAAGGATCCTGTTCAATTCTTGTTTGAATTAAGCAACTCTTTTCTCATAATAATTATTTGTACTTTCATCACACGCACTCCTACTATCTCATCTATGTATTATTGTTTGTGTGCATGGCGTGTATGAGTGTGCAGCCATGTGTGCCACAGGCACATGCAGAGGGCAGAGGACATCTGTGTGGAGCCAGTTCTTCCCTTTCACCTTCATCTGTGTTCTGGACTCAAACTCAGGTCCCCAAGCTTGTATAGCGAGCACCTTCGTCGGCCGAGTATTTCTACTGTTTTATGCAGAACACGGTCACATCATGCTATTGTGAGGCATTGTCTAACTGACCAATGAGAAAAGGGGATTTTACCTCTGCAAGTTCTGTGCAGTGTTTTTTGTTTTCTTTTGTCTTTTGTTTATTCAGAAGTTGCAGCCCTAGTTCTTTTTTATTTCTAATTTTTTTATTGTTTTCATTGAGATATACATTTTTCTCCACTTCCCTCCCCTGTCCACTTCTGCCCTCTCCCATGACACCCATGTTCCCGATTTTACTCAGGAGATCTTGTCTTTTTTACCTTCCTACGTAGATCCATGTGTATCTGTCTTAGGGTCCTCTTTGTTGTCTAGCTTCTCTGGGGTTGTGGTCTGTAGACTGGTTTTTCTTTGCTTTATGCCAAAAAGCCATTTATGAGTGAATACATATTATATTTGTCTTTCTGGGTCTGGTACCCCTAGTTCTAAGTCATCATTTCTGAACAAGAAGAGTACAGCAATCTCCAAGCTGACTTTTCTACCTCTAACCCAGTGGTTTTCAACCTTCTCAATTCTGTGACTCTTTAATACAGTTCCTTGTGTTGTATTGATCCCCCCCCCCATAATTATTTGGTTGCTACTTCACAACATACTTCATAATTTTGCTACTGTTATGAATCAGAATGCAAATATCTGATATGTGACCCCCCCTCCCAGAGGCGTTTCAAACCTCGGGATGAGAGCCCTTATATCCTTCCCTTTGAGATGCACTGGACAGGTCACTGCCAGCCTGGTTCATCTGAACCGTGCCGAAAAAGCTTTCCTCATGCCAGATCTCTGCAGGATCTCAGCAAGCACCGGCCATGCTGATTCACACATCTGAGCTCTCACAGTTTCCAGCACTCTGTCTGGATGCTGTATTTCTCTCTCATTAGTTAATGTGCCCTCACGCATCACCCCTCGGCCCACATAGCAATCCTGTGGGAGCACAATCCTCCCCTCCCACCTCGGTATCTAGCTGCCCACGAACTCTTGCTCCTTCTCTTTGTTTTCGTTTGCTTGTTTGCTGCACTTACCAGATTTTTAATGTCACCTGCCTAAGCCCGATCTCTGGCTGTGAAGGAAAGTTGGGTTTTATATTATAATTCCCGGCTCCCAAATTTTTGCTGAATTAAACCTAAAAATATATATTGCTAAAAGTGGTACAAAAAAACGGAAATTGGGATGTCAGGTTTAGAAAAAAAAATATTCAGGATTCTCAAATCTGTGTAAGAAGTAAATGGAGAATTTTTATTATTTATTTTTATATGTGTGTGCTCGCACTCTTGAGTGTATGTATGTCTATGCACCATGGAAGTGCAGGGGCCCATGAAGTAGAAAGAAGGCATCAGATTCCCTGGAACTGGAGGTACAAGTTGTTTGGTTAAAAGCATCAGCTCCCTAACACCCCTTTATACAAAGAGTCTGAAATGTTTAGCTGGGGGCTTCACCCCAGCCCCCTGGCATCTATCTTAAAATGTTGGGTGGAAAACTCCATTCCAAGCCTCCTCCCCAGGCCTCAGTCCAGACTCCACCTCCAAGAAAGCCCGCCAAACGGTGACCCCTCCCCAGGGAAGGTCAAGACCACTCCCACAGGCCCTCCCGAGAATGAACAAGTGGTCTTTGGTTCTCTGTTCCCCTCTTTGTGTTTTTTTTTTGGGGGGGGGGAACCAGGGAGTGCTGCCATCCATTAAACCTGGGCTCTTTTCTAATTCGGTCTGATCTGGTTTGATTTGGATTATTGCGTTGGTGGAGAGGTTTGTCGACCAAGGAAAAATACTTAACACAAGTGAGCTGCCATGTGGATGGTAGGAAGGAACCAAAGCCAGATTCCTGCAAGAACTGTCACTACTCATAACCTCTGAACATTTCCCAATCCTGAGAATGATTCTTTTGTAGTTTTAATTAGAAAGAAATAGTGTACATTTTACACTAGAAAAAAAAATTGTATTTGTCTGAAAATCTGAAAAGAATTATTATTTAACTGAGTGTCTTACAGGTTGCCTGGCAACCGTAAACAGAAATGTTCAGGTAACTTATGATGGCATGCTCCTCTATGTGCTGACTTCCCCGAAGGTCTGAAGAGGGCTGACGTTTGTGAAGTTTCTCTCACTTAAACATATAGACAACTCACAGTCTAAATCTGTTTCTTTTTTTATTTCTTAATCCTTTCAAGGCAAAAACGTTAAAGCTATACTTATAATTTTATAATGTTTATCATCAGAAAAAAAAATGTTCCTCTCACAGTGTTTTCAAGTAGGAAAGTAAATCACAAGTTTTTAATCTCAATTTTTGACATTAGTCCTATTTATTTTATGGGTGGATGGGCATGCCTGCTTTGGTGCATGTGTGTAGACCATAGGACAACTTTCGGAAGTTGGTTCCCTCCTTCATGTGGGTGCCAGGGATCGAACTCAGGTAGTCAGGCTTGGCAGCAAGTATTTCTAACTCTCTGAGCCATGTAAGAGACCCTGAAAATTACACCTTTTAGGCTGAAGTAAATTAGCATGCTGTAGTGGCACAGGTCTTTAATCCCAGCAACCAGGAGGCAGAAGCAGATGGATCTCCTGTGAGTTCAAGGCCAGTCTGGTGTATGTAGTGATTTCTAAGTTAGCCAGGGTTATATAGTGAGACCCTACCTTGAAAAAAAAATCATAAAAATTGATTGTCTGAAAGAGATAGTGTGAATTTGGTCTTAATTATAAATAGGTGAGATTTTAGATGAAGTTTAAAGTTTTGGAAACATAATTGTCTCATCAGAAAATAAATCTACTGAACAGAACAAGTTTAATATAAAAATAACACCAGGCCAGAGTTTCTGGGCCTCATTTCAGCTTCTCTCCCATGATCAGCTTACAGTGAGAGCTTGGGCCCAGCATAGAACTCATCCTTCATGTTTACAGTATGAGGAGAGATTCTTGGAGGTCCATAGAGGCCCCTTTCCAGTTCTAGAAGTCCCCAACTTTGCAAAACAAAGGTCGTGACTTAAGGATGAGCATAGTCTCTGAGTAGGCCCCAGTCTACTCCCCTGTCTGCTGGGAAATTTGGATGAAATGCAGTCGCCTCCAGGGCTGGTACAAATGTCCCATGAGGTCACACCTGAGACTCTGAGTCTTGAACTCCCTCTGAGGGTCACTGGGGCTTAAGTAAAGTATCACATAAAACAAGAGAGTGAAGAACCACAAGAGCTTGCATCAGTGAGTGGGGTGAAGTTTGCATATGTCCCCTCCCGCCCCCCCCATCCAACCAGTGAAGAAGGAAGCCATGACTATTCTTCTACCTCAGGATGCCTGCTCCAGGAATTTGCCTTCCTGCTGTTTCCCTTCTCTCCCCTTCCTTTGGGGACCAGGGCATGGACTACTGTCTTCTGTTAAGGTCACACAGTCATGTGGACACAGTCCTTAGTAAAATAAATGTCAGAACACAAGAGAATAACCACAGTGGTCAGATGTGCAAGAGTCTTCCACCAGCCTCTCCAGGCCTTGCTTTTGTCCCTATGCATCCCCTAGCAGGTCTTCCAGCAGCTTCCATACCAACTGTAATCGAGTTGTTAATGACTTTGCACTGAATAACAATGAATGACCATACTGAATGGGTCGAACCCTGCCATCACAGGTGGGCATAAACAAATAGAGCCACAAGCAGAGTGGGGACAACAGGAAGAACATTTTCAGAACACCCAAGGTCACTGCGTTTGAGCAGCTGGCTCACAGTAGGTGGCGCTGTTTGGGGAAGTGAAGGAATCTTTAAGAGCCAGAGCTCTGCTGGAGGAAGTACATCACTTGGGGAGGGCTTTGAGGCTTTGTAGCCTGGCCCCACTTCCGGTTCTTGCTCTTTCTGCTTCCTGTGTGGGGACAAAATGTGATCACTCTGTTTCCTAGCTACTGGGCCTCACACTCCTTCCACCACACTTTTGCCTTCTGAAACAAAAAGCTAAATCAAATCTTTTCTTCCCTCAATGGCTTTTTGTCAGGGCATTTTATCAACAACAGAAAAATAACTAATATACTTGACTACTAGCATACGACAAGGAATATTTGCTCATTCATTCACTCTTCCATTTCCTTTCATACAACTACAAAATATCTGCTGGACATTGTCTAAGACAAGAACACTCCACCTTCACAGGTGACTAGCAATGCAAATTATTACTGACATAATACTAAAGCTGTTCTAAACCTTGACTTGTCAGGAGTCCCAAGCCCCTAACTAATACATCAATTGGCTCAAATAATCATACATATTTACCCCCAAATACTAAAAGTTAAGTTTCCAGGGAAAGGGGCTCGTTAAACAAAGTTCTTATCTGGTTTTCAGCTTAATTTGGATCCAGCAGTTTCATTTATTCATTTCTGGACCACAAAGCTAGAGCAATTCTTTTTCCTCTTGCCTTTGTCAGTCCACTCACCCCCCATCCACCCATCCTGGTCTTTTGTGTGGCTGCTAGAGCGAAGGAAGATTTTTAAAATGCTAATTGGAGGCAGGTAGACTGCACAAGCTAATAAAGAGATCTCTCCCAAGTAACTTTTATAAATCATTCTCTGTCCGACCACCACACTGTTGAATAGGGGCAAAGGCACACGTGGGAATGATTTTCAGTAGCTTGGAATGTGGAGGTTTTCCTTTTCCTTTGGTATATGCAGGGAGAAGGCAATAAACACCACCTGCACTGTGCATGCACTCTCCACTGCCCTTCTTCACAGGGCATTCCTGATGATTGGGAAGGGATCTCTCTCTCTCTCTCTCTCTCTCTCTCTCTCTCTCTCTCTCTGAGGCAGGGGTTCTCTGTAGAGCTCTGGTTGTCCTGGAACAAGGCTGGACTTGAACTCACAGAGATCCACCTGCCTCTACCTCTAGAGTGTTGGGATTAAAGGTGGGAAGGGACAATTCTAACAAGGGGAAGGGTTATTACTATTCCTCACTGCTCTCATCTAATAGCAAATGAGCCACTATAGTCACTGTGACAACTACAATATTTCCAAATAATCCCGGAGGACTCCTGAAGAGGAAGGACTGGTCCAGGTCAAACTGGTCTAGCAAAATTCTCCCAGATCAATCTCCAGTGCGTATTTGTAGGGTAAGAAGGAACAAAGATGGCAAAAGTAATTGCTTTCCCAAAATGCCGTGTCTGTGGTCTATCTTCAACCTCAAATATCTCATTATAACTTTTCTTTATCATTATTGCAGTTAAGAAAGAGAGGTGGGGAGGGAGGAAAGGAAGGAAGAGAAAGAAAGAGAGACAGAGAAGGGGAGGAAGGAAGGAAGAGAAAAGCAAAAGAAAAAAATAAAAAGCTGCCTATAAGTTGAAAAACATCTTGGGCCAGTATGGCATAATGATATTCAATCTGTTTGTCTTTGTGGCACATGGTTTTACTGTATTTAATATATGTAAACAGAGAATGCACGTTCGTTTACCAGCTGCCCAGACCCAAATGATCACAGAGAAACTATATAAATTATAACACTATTTGGCCAGTGGCTCAGGTGTATTTCTGGCTAGCCCTTACATCTTAAATTAGCATAGGCCAAAATAGCTTCTTTATTAACCAATGGTAATAAAACATATTCACAGCATACAGATGGGAATCAAATATAGAAATGTTTAGTGTTCAAACTATAAGGAAATATCAACCCCAAATATCTCCAAACAGCCATAGCTGCTGCTGTCTGCGTGTACACCCTTCAGGGTCACAACTTGTCTCAGGGTGATCGCCTTGGTGGCATCTTTCATGTAGCAATGAAACTAAGGTCCTGAATCTCAGCAAAAGCCGCTGTGCCCACCAGTAACTTCAGGGTCTAATATGTCAACTCTGAAGAGCAATTCTCCCTCACTCCCCGCTACATTTCCCACTAAGCCAGAAAGGACACCACAGGTAGCCATTCTGTTAACAGCAGGAAAACCTAGAATATAAACATTACACACAGACCCCGTGGTTATACTAACTTACTGCCCCCAAGGCACACTTGCTATGGACAATTCTCCTTCAGTTCTTCCATAAAAATGATCTCTAATGGTGGCTTCAAAGAAAGAGAAAAATGGGCCTATTGATTTAGAAATAAATTCCAGTTACTCAAAAAGCTGAAGCAGTAGGGTCCCAAGTTTAAGCCTGCCTGGGCTACAGAGTGTCTTAGGGTTTCTGTTGCTGTGAAGAGACACCATGACCACAGCAACTCTTATAGAGGAAAAACATTTAATTGGGGAACCTTATGTTTTCAGAGTGTTAATCCATTATCATCATGGTGTGACAAGGTGGCATACAGGCGGACATGGTGCTGGAGAAAGAGCTGAGAGTTCTACATCTTGCTGGCAACAGGAAATGGACTGAGACACTGGGCATGACTTAGGACTATGTGAGACTTCAAAGTCTGTCTCCCCAGTGACACACTTCCTTCAACGAGGCCATACCTACTCCAACAAAGTCATACCTCCCAATAATGCCACTTTCTTTCAAAAAAAGAAAAGCTATTTTCTTTCAAACCTCTACAATAAGTTCAAGATCATCTTAGAAACTTAGTGAGACAGTCTCAGCTTTTAAATAAAAAGGAGACGTGGGTTAGTAGTAGAGCATTTGCTTAGCAAGCATAAGGCCCTGGGTTTAATACATAGTCTCCCTTTCCCTCTCTGTCTCTCTCTCTGTCTTTCTCTCTCTCATATATACATATACACACACATTTATGCGTGTGCGTGCACACAGACTCACAATGTGTGTGGGGAGATTCACATACACATGTTAGTATCAGCAAGGACTTAGTCTTTGGAATCTGGCATTTCTTCCAGGCATTTTCTGTTTTGGGAAGGTATGGTGAACTTGGTGCATCACTAGTACAGGGACAGAAGACAAGGCAAATTTAATGTATGGTCTGGGCTCATAGCATCAGGTAAGATCCTGCCTCCAAGACACTGTCGTTAGGGTGACACATGTTCTAGTCCTGTGTTCTGGGCACACCTGCTCTCTCCATGTAACATTCACAGACATGCCTTCTATTCTCAGATGTCCCACAGTGTGACAGATCACAGGGTGATCCATGCCACTCTCAGAGTCCCTAAATGACTGGCAAGTTTAATGATAATGGGTCTAGAAAGTTAATTCAAATACAAAACAATCCTAACTTGTTTTAAAATTTCTGTCAACTATGTAATCCTATGAACAGTGAGTAACTCTTCAATATGTATTCAAAGGGAAAGATGGCATGAGGCCCTGGGTCTCATCCCCAACACTTAGAAAAGCAGAGATAGACTGTAGAGGAAAGTAATAAAGAGGGGCGGGGCCGGTATCCAGAGGAAACCTGGGCAAGTACCTACAGGATCAATACCAGCCTCTTCAGGAACTCTGGAGAAGTTATGCTGATTTCCATTTCCACCCTTACAATTTGGTGAAAAGAATAGAAATTTAAGCATAATTCTTTTTATTCACTGGGTATAATAGTAAGCTCCCCTTGTGCCCTAATTTTAAATCTTAGAACTGTTAATAAATTGCTCTGAAAATCTGTTTTATCCTATGAAGGATCTCTATGCTAAGACATCTCAGATAGACTCTGTTCAATGGGCCTTCACCTACGATGTCCGGAATTCAACGTGTGAGTTGGATTAAGCGACATGAACACAGTGATGACCACAAGAGTTCCACAGTATAAACAATCAGTTCAAGACCTCACTTTGTATGCCATGTATTATTTCAATGAAAGTCCACGCCAAGGGTTGTATAGCTTAGGCCAGCCAGAGATGGCATGGAGGTACCCTCAGGGTCTGAACTGAGCTGAGGAGCAGTGCAGACAGTGGAGAAAGGAGCAGAAAATGGAGGAGGGGTGACATTCCTAGAGTGCTTGTGGGTATATACAAGGGAGGTGGCAACATATTTCAAAAGACAGAATGACAAGGAGGAAGAAGGGGATCTGGGTGGAAGCCGTCAGGGAGGACCTCTATGTATCTGGGTTCTTCCTTTTGACCAATGGGAGCTATAGAAGGGTAATACAGTGAGACTGGATGATTCCAATTCTGGTATCACTTGAGGTGGCCCTGAGCCTAGAGAATAAAGGCAAAGTCAGGAAAAAGGTCATTGGGAGGTCATGACATCCCTGATGCTGTAAGAAAGCACTGGACACATTCTGGGTAATGGCGATTCTGTTTCCCCTTCTATTTGCAATGCTTACATTCAGAAAATAGAGTCTTTGCAGCAGGTGGGACCTTAAGGAAGTAGAGAATGTCTGCCTTTCCTTTAACCTCTAGACGCCAAGTTCATTTATCAATTCATTTTTTTCATCACACGCCTTTAATTTTGGCCAAAGACTTTCCTTAAATAAACAACCAGCCTGACAATACAGCCACACACTAGAAGTTTTCTTCAAGGCAGGAATGGGTAGCAGATTGAAAAAAAAAGTGAAGACAGGTCCTTCTGACATGTAATGGCTGAGGTAAGTTAATCAAAGCTACATAGAAGAGGGGGCCAGAGGCTTTACTTAAAGAGAATCTCAACGGTACAAAAGGGGAAGGGAGGAAGGAAAATGAGCAACTAGTTACTAGAGGTTTGACGGCTGCACATTCATTTAGTTTTCCCATCCCTATTTACCACGTGATTTCCTCTCTTGGCTCCAATTCCCTATCTCTTCAAACGGCAGAACACGAACCATCCTTGCTCCCATGTAGAAGATATGGGGACAGAGAGTGTTAAATAAGAACAAACTTGAGGACCTGGGGAGATAGTTGGGTCAGCAAAGTGTTCACCTTCAAGCACAAGGGCCTGCAAACCATTGCTAGACTCTTGTAGAAAATGCCGGGAATGGTGGCTCATGCTTGTAATTCCAGCACTGCCGAGACAGGTGGATGGAGCCCTAGGGTTCTCTGGCCAGGTAGCTCTGCCTTCTCGGTGAGTTCCAGCCAAGAAAGTGAAAGAACTTGTCTCCAAAAAGAGGTGATTGTCTTAAGAACAGCACCTGAGGTTGTCGTCTGGTCTCATAAGGATAGTCACCTCCCAACACACACACCCTCCACCACATAAAGAAAGAACAAATTTTAACAAGCCTTTTTAGGTATACCAGATGTCATCTATAAGAAACCTAATCCTCTCTTAGCTTGTCTCTTTACAGCTGTAGAACTCTATCCCCTGCTCACTTGCTCTCAAGGCCTTTGTGCCCCTATATGTAGCTTTGCTTCAAGTTGTGATTTCCCATCTTTTGCGTCTCATACCGAGTGATCCAAAGTCCCCGTTCTCCCCCTTGCCTCCCTATTACATACAAAGACAGCTAACCAGAAGCCCGGACTGTCTTATAAATCCTTTAATCCCAGAATTTAGAGTTAGCTCATGGACAGGACACACATCAGGCTATTGAGGAAGCTCTGGTTCAAAGTTCTGTTCAATCATCTAGAGATCTGCTGTGAGCCTACAGCTCCATGGGGGATGCTAAGAGCAAGTGGGAGAATATGGGATAAGGGCTTTTAGCTCTTGTAAGAAGCAAACCTTATTAATCCAAGGGATTATTATTCCACTCAAAAGGCCATCAAGCATCAACCTACAATTACTTATTCATAGTGTGAGGAGCTTTTAGCAAAACAAACAGGAACTATCTTTAATCACCCAAGTTCCAGGAATATAAAGCACGGAAGCCAACATATAAAGTATAAACGATGGTGGCAGCATCTGTGAGAACCTGAGCGCAACCTATAACTGTCTTCAGGAAGGAGTCAAAGTTGAAGCAAAATCATGAAGACTGATCCTGGCCAAGCACAATGGCAATGAACTTGAAGCCTAAGTTATCTTGTCCTAAATGATGTCAGTGTCAAATCAGCAGCTCTGAATTCCCTCCCTGCTCTTACACTCCATGTCAGGGGGCTGGCGAAGTAGCATGCCGTGAAACCCACGTGACTACACGCAAAACCAGCTGAGCACCGGAGGCCTTCAAAATCTCGGCAGAACATAGTCTCAATGTTCCAATCCCTGTGCGCCGGCCAAGCAAACACTATGTGAAAAGTCAAACTAAGCAACGGAGGACATCAGCACAGCAGCTGGCGTTCACGCATGACCTGACTAATGGCACTGGGGTGGATGGGGAGAGATAAACACAGACACAAACTGTCGCCCACATTTACATATAGAGGGATCAGATGGGAAGGTTCAGGTCAGTTTGGACCCTCGTAAAGTTGAGAGTCAAGTGGGCAGTCCTGACATCCTTGTTGGTGAACCACAGAAATAAAACAATCCGGAAAGTGGTTTTTCTAAGGACCATTTTGGCACTCATCAGCCTCATGACTCAGGATGGAGGGTTTTTAAGCCCCAGGAAACCTTAAGAGTACAGACTAAGAAAGTGAAAGAACCGTGTGTCTCTTCCCCCGGGGGGTCAGGCTTCTCGCTGGCAGAAGAGTCCATATTGAGGGGCAGGGGAGATGGCTCAGTGGGTTAAACACCTCTCATTAAAGTGGAGCAGGCAAGGAGTAATCCCAGCACTCAGGAGGCAGATGGAGGGCACAGGGCAAGCTGGCTAACTAAACTAAGCATGGGTGAGCTCCGGCTTCCACATGCACCCAGATATGCACACATGCCCACACGTGCAACCCATGGAAACACACACACACACACACATATATACTCAAGACAAAGAGCCAATATCAAGATTATTTTAATGGTTGCCATCATGGATTCCTTGAAAATTCTGAAATCAGTACCAATCAAAGGGCATAACATTGTATATTGCTAAAGGGTTGGTAGATTAATAAAGAAAAAATTTGGAGAGATACTGACAGTTTCCAGGTTTTATGCCCTGGAAGACAGTGACTTTATTGGGTCATGAGTGAGTTGGAGGCTCAAGCAGAACTCTGATGTGGGGTGTGTAGGATGGGTGATGCTTTCCACTCATGTCTCTCTGGGAAGGGCACCTGTGGAAGGTGGTTAAGTCATGTTGGGCTCCTGCTGGACACCTGGTACCCTGGCTCTTCTAGGCATCATCTCCCCCCTTTCTTCTAGGTGATCAGCATTTGGTGCAGAAGCAGGATGGGCTGTTATGTCCTCTCAAGAAGAGCCCCAACCAGCTATAATGGCTGACATCTTTCTCCAATGACTTCATTTCCTCTAGTACCCAATTAAATATGGGTAATTAAATTATCTTTTCACATAGTAAGTCTAGACAGTGAATGCATCCTAATCATTTACAGAGACCCTCAAAAACCTGTTTGTAGGCCTGTTCAATAGTATACTTGCCAAACAAGCATAGGTTGCTGAATTTAGGTCCTTGGCATGAGAGAGAGAGAGAGAGAGAGAGAGAGAGAGAGAGAGGAGAGAGAGATCTTGGTAAACAGCAATAATGCCGTTGAGGAGGTAAGGCAGGAGGGCAAGATGGTCTCTGAAGCTTGATGACCGCTAGTCTAGCTACTTGGTAAGCACCAGTGAGATGCCATAGCTTAAAACTAAGATGGGGATCAATTGAAGAACACACCCAACATCAAACTCTGCCCTCCATAGGCACACATCCCACACACATACATGCATATACATAAACACATACATATTCACAGAACACACACATGCAATCAATCAATCAAAATGAAAACACCATTTGGACCATTATGAAGCACACCAGAAAGTGAAAGGCAAGCCATGGGCTAGTTTGGAACATAGCTGAGCACAGGAACAGAATGGTCAAACAAAATGTAGAAAGAAGGAGCTGTTGCTAGACTCACTGTCTATGGGTCACACAGCTAGTTCTTATTCTTTTGTAGTTTTTGTTTTGTTTTTTGTTTTTTTTTTGTTTTGTTTTGTTTTTTTTTTTTTTGAGACAGGGTTTCTCTGTAGCTTTGGAGCCTGTCCTGGACTAGCTCTTGTAGACCAGGCTGGCCTCGAACTCACAGAGATCCGCCTGCCTCTGCCTCCCGAGTGCTGGGATTAAAGGCGTGCGCCACCACCGCCAGGCCTAGTTCTTATTCTTCCAGTGTGTTGCATCTTGCTTTTACACTAAGTGAGTCATAAAAGGGAGACAGTGGCTCTCCACCTCTGGGTCTTGACTCCTTTGGTAGTCCAAAGTGGTCCAAACCCAGTGACCCTTTTACTGGGGACACATATCAGATATCCTGCATATCAGATATTTATATTGTAATTCCTAACAGTATCAAAATGAAAATGATTTTATGGTGGGGGGGTCACCACAACATGAGAAACTATATTAAAGGGTGACGGCATTAGGGAGGTTGAGAACCAATGGTTCAAGACATACCAACATAAGTTGGGGGGAGTCTTATCTATTTGCTCTAGTCCAGAAAAAATATAATATTCATTTAAGTTTTTCTGACCAGTGTACTCACCTAACATCCTCAATTGATATGTTGTAAATTACCTCTGTGTCAGCTCCCAATGGTACGTGTTCAAGGCTGACCCCAGCCTGTGTGACAATTAAGAGGCTGGGGTGGGGTTGGATGGTGGTTGTCAATACTGGAAGATTCTAGCTCACTGGACTCAAGCCCTTGAAAGGGACTGTGATGTCTGCTTCTCTTTCTTGTTTTAAGTTTCCTTTCTGGCCATCAGGAAGCAAGATGGGACTCTACCCTGACCGTTTCTACACACTCAGTTCCCAACACTAGTACCTTCCTAGCAACAACCAGAGCCTGCACTGAAATCTCTGCAATGGGAAACCGTTAAGAACCATTTCTCTTTTTAAGTTAGTTCTCCAAGACATTTTGTGACAGGAAGTTGATCTGATGCAGCCAAAGAATCACATGATTGGAAATTTGGATGCTGCCAGACATCAAAGGCCAGGAAAACCACGGAGGGAGAACTGAGGTGTTTAGATGCAGGAGTATGAAGGACTGTTGAGCCCAGGAGATGAGTCTGTGGCCCACAGCGTCTGGACTGAGTCTAGAGTTCAAACGTGTTATCCTTGCAAAGACGCTCAGCGGACGGGAGAACAGGCAGAGAATGGGGGTGCTAGCGAGATGGCTCGTCACCCACTCACAGACTCCACACAGGCAGGGTGTATTCTGAGGAGAATGAGTAGCTGTGTGTGTTGGGTTAGGAGTGAGACAGCACCAGATAGGAACCACCCATCCCAGGAAACATCAGGCTTTGGTTACCCCAGTTTCACATCTGATTGTTCCCTTCCCTTCCACCAGAGCATTTCACATCCTCACAAAATACATCGAGGACACCATAAACTTGATACGGTGACAGAACTCCTAACTTTCCCCATTTCTCAAAGAAAAAAAAAATAAGACGAGACATTTTGTAGGTTTCAGATGCATCTTGTATAATATCAATGCACTGGAAATCAAAAGCAATTGGGTTAGAATTCTAACCCCACTATCTCCTTACTCTTGTGACCACAGGCTAATGGGACTTACCATACAGTACAATATATATGTCTTATAGGTTTGTTTTGATAATTAATCCAGGTAAAGAATTTACCACTGGGTCTAGGACAGAGAAATCGCTAACTCTCAGTATCATCATTATTATTACAATGTGATACTTAAACAAAAATGTCCATCCAGTCACATACATCTCAACAATATTGATGGTCTCTGCCCTCCCCACTGACTCCCACCCATTCGTGTGTTATTCTGTTTTCCAGGCCACCTGAATCACAAACTGAGTGTCCGCCAGACCCTATCTATGGACATCGCAAGATGAAGTTGCACTCTGAATCGTCTGAGTCGTCACCCATCACTATTGCTCCAAGGAACCTCTTATCCACACGAGCTAGATCTGTTTCTGCATGGGGCTTAGGGCTTCACAAAGGAGAATTACTGTCATGGTTGCGGTCTACAAATCATCGATGGTGCTTCCTCTCAAATCACCTATAAGGTGGACTTTAAGGGACCCAGGGCCTGAGGAGTTCAGTGTTTTTCCCTGGGACAAATGTTCACTGTGGAGTCTAAGTCTTCATAGTGAGCCAGGTCACCGTGCTTTCCATCCAAACCTGCCTTCTTTATCCCTTCCCGACTCCAGGAAATGATAGGCAGGGTCGAAGGTGACATTTTTTTCTGCAGTGATGACAAAATGATAAACACTTACAGACTCCCTCAGGGACCTGGGCAGACACTCTGCACATCCGAACTGAGGCCTGTGAGAAGCTAGCCCCGAGTTCAGGAGGGACATGTTCCTTAGCATCTTGTCAGAATCTTATATGACAAGAGCTTGACATGGTCTCATCAGGTGACATTATTCCAGGTGACTCTGTGCCACCCTGAAAAAAAGTCATTTCTGAAAAGAAAAAAAAAAGGATGGTAACCTCAAGTGCCAGATGAGAACCTGCTCCAGGCCTCTTTATCTTCAGTGATCCCCTTTGCCCATGTTTGGTGGACAGGGACCCACCGGGGTGGATGGGGTTCCTTAGAGACTAAGACAGTATGGCGATGATGACAGTGACCATCCCGTGTTCTTTTTAAAGCTTTTTTGTTGTTGTTAAGATGAAGTCCTGTGTACCCAATGCTGACCTTCAGCTTGCCCCGATTTTCCTGTCTTAGCCTCCCAAGTGCAGAGTATGGATTCCAGTCACAATGCCTGGCCCAGTGCTCTGCTCTTTAAAAATATCCCATTGTTGCTAACAACAAAGTCTTCAGACTGCTTATTACAGCAAAACAAAACAAAACCCCACCCAAACCTGATGAATAAGAGGATCCTGAAAAGAAAACACTGTAGAAAGGAACCCTTGAGGAGCCTGGGAGGTGGGAGGGAGGGGTGAGAGGGTGTATGGTGAGGGTGGGTGGGGATGGGGTGAGGGTGTGTAGTGATGGGTGCAGAAGGGATCGGGACCAGAAGAAACGCCCTCCTGGTATCACGGTCACAGCACCAGAGTACATGCAGGTTCCCAGTGGACTTAGTTCCTGGGCGCACACACCAAATGCAGAGGAAACATGTGATGCCTTCCCAAGGAGCCCTGGCAAGATGCGCGGAGCCTGCAGGGTAACTCTGCAATCTCTGTTATTACACATTACCTCCTCCAGCTGCTGAAACTCCCCACACTTGGCGTGTTTCAAAGGGATTCACAATCATCCACTGCACTTATTTATTAACTGCCCCAAAGCCAGTTATGCCACAAAAGTAGGACAAATAAAACAGACTGGGAAGCAATTAAGAAATACTTTACATGCAATATGCGAAGTTGGGATTAGACAACTCAGAAGTGTAAGGGCTGAAAATACGTGCGTGCCCTCGAGTCTCCTTTACCAATGAATGAACGGATGAATGTTTTGTGTGCATGAATGCTTACCTGTGTGTATGCACGTGCACCATATGGATGCCTAGTGGCCTCAGAGGTCAGAGGTGAGTGTTGGGTTTCCTGGACTGGACTCACAAGTGGCTGTGAGCTGCCATCTGAGCGCTAGGACTCAAACCCGGGTCCTCCCACGCGCAGTGCGTGCTCTCCACTGCTGGGTTGCCTCTCCAGTCCACCCTTACATTTCAGGAAGAGACAAAATGGTTCCAACTTTGTTCATGAGTATTTGTTCTGATGCCAGTGCCATATAGATAAACTATGAGTTAACTGAATAACTGAAACAAGAAACATGAATTAGGTTTTCTTTCTTTCTTTTCTTTCTTTTTGAGACAGAGTTTCTCTGTGTAACAGCCTGCGCTGTCCTGGAACTTGCTTTGTCAACCAGGCTGGCCTCAGATTCACAGAGATCCACCTGCATAGTGCTGGGATTAAAGGCGTGTGCCGCCACCACCTGGCCAAATTAGGTTTTCCTGTACATATAAAAGCCTACATCACAGCCTGTATTTGTAACATTTTCATATACATGTATATGCATACATATTTTTCATTGCATAGCCTATACATGCAGTATGAGGGCAACTGTCTAATTACAATGTTTGGATACAGTATGTACTACTATTTGAACTGTGCATAAGAACTCCCTAGCCAAGGAGTACCATGAATAAAAACAAAGCAAAAACTTATAATGCGGTCACCTTTCGTATTGTGCTTATTTCTTAAAAACTTGAGTTCAGCTTATCCTCAATCCCTGAATCGGTTAACTATCTTTTCCAGAAATGAGAGAGCTTGCACAACCTTTGGAAAGCCTCCTCAGAATAGTTGCTGGCTCTCCTGCACTGCCCCCTTGTGGAACACTTGAGCAAAACAGCCCGAACTCACAGGAAAGTAAGTTGGTACCATGCTAGCCTGTCCCCAAAGCATTAGCGTTATAAAGATTTACAGGACAACTTTTGTGTAGAGGTGCTTCCGTATAACGTATCTAGGAGTGGACCCGACGGGCCGTGTGGTAGCCATGTTTAAGTGTCTGAGAAACTGCCACACTATTTTCTGAAGTGGCTGTATCAAGAGATTTCTTCCATCAGGGTGCGATAGTTCCATGCCACTGGCAATCCCTGCCAGTGTATGACTTCGTGATCCTGGGATAGGTAGTGATACCTCATGCTTCTGACTGAACTTTCCTGATGGCCCATAAGTCTGGGATGCTTTCCAGTTCTCATTAGCCCCCTTGTAAGTCCTCTTGAAAGCCAGCCATTCAGATGCTTGATGGGTGCCCCTTTTACAAGGCTGGGGATGGAACCTGGAGACACTAGCCTGCTGGGTGGGCATTCTAACACAGACTCGGACCCGCAGCTCGGCTTTATCTATTTTAAACTTAATGACGATGATGATGAAAGGCTAACCTGATACAGCCTAGAGTCACCTTGAGAAGGGAACTAGGCTGAGATTGCCCACCTCACACTGACCTGCAGGCATGTCTGTGGGCGCATGGTTTGGTTGGGAACTGATATAGACAGGCTTTGGGGGCATCTTCCCTAGGCAGGTGCTAGTGCAGTATAAGGGAGCTAAGTATGAATGTTTGAGCAAGCCAGCAAGCAGGATTCCTCCATGGCTTCTGCTTCCGATTTCTTCCTTCACACGTCCACTTCACGATGGACTGTGACCCGGAAGTGTAAGCCTACATTGCTTTTGGTCATGGTGGACGTCACAGCGACAGAAAGAAAATATGAACGACTAATATTTTTTAAAGGAGATTCAAAATGGAAATCCCTTGCCGGATAGATGATTTCCAGATAGGTCTCTTACTCTGTAGATGACCTCGTCACTTGATAGTGGCCCCGGGTGCACATGCTTTTAAATGTGATGACTCCTATTTTTGGTGTCGGATCAACACAAACCACAGTGTGCCACCATGGGTTGGCTCGAGCATTATTTTATCATATTATTTATGGTCTCAGCTCCATCCAGGCAGGTGCAGCAACACAGGGCCCAGCTTGCACCAGCAACAGGTGCACTTCTCTCCTGGGACCGGCTCTGCACATGGTTTTCCTTCCCTCCCCTAACGGAAGCTGCTTCACGGAGCTAAAGGGACTCTCCACAGCATCCCACCAGCTGACCCAGCAGTCGGAATCCACTATCATTGCATGCAGGTGGCTGAGAGCAAACACAATCCCAATTTGTGTCGCCACCCGTAGACATCCCGAAAGGGAGTCAGATTCCTAGAGAACCTGGCCTTTGTCAGGTAGCCGATGGGATTGAGAGCTGTCTCTTAAGAAAAGATTGAAAACTGAAATCCAACCGACAGTAGCGGGCAGGCCAGGGGCCAGGATGTCAGGACTGAAGGGAGCTTTTCAAAGAAGAGGCAAGAGGTAACATGAGGGCTGTCGTTATTTAGCTAAAGGGCTACTTGCCCCAAGAACCAGAATTGCTACAAGAGACGGGGTGGGGGCGGGGCAGGCAGCAACAGAAGCAACGGGCACTAGACTCAAGTTTGACAGGAAGATATCAAGAGCACAGCCATGCCCTAAAGATAGGCTCAAGAACTATTTTTGCATAAAAGAACACAAGTATGGCGTGGTGAAGCCGGAAGATGCAGGTGACTGTTCCAGGGCAGTGGTCCTCAGTGGGTCATGACTGCTTTGCCAAACCTTTATCTCCAAAAATGTTTACGTTACAATTCCTATTAGTAGCAAAATTACAGTTATGAAATAGCAATGAAAATAATTTTATGGTGGGGGGGTCGCCCATGAGGAACTGTATTAAAGGGTCGCAGCATTAGGAAGGTCGAGAACCATCGATCTAGGGAGGCAATGGGCTCCTCACACCCAAGCAGGAGATACGGTAGGAAAGAGTCCTACTCTGCGCAGAAGGGAAGGAGCGAGCAGAAATATCCACTTATTCTTTGCTGTAAACAGGATCATTACACATCTCATGAGGGAGAGCAAATGCTCAAAGCAAGGAGCATGTGTTCGGACCTAGGGTGTGGCCCAGCTGCAGGGTGAGCACCTATATGCACTAAGCCCTGGGTTTGATCTCCTAGCACCATACAAATTGACTGTAGTGGTGTAGGCTTATCACTGCAGCACTCAGGAGTGCGAGGCAGAGACTCACAGGTTCAAGGCCACCTTTGACTACTTAGCAAGTTGAAAGTCAGCCTGGGTGGAGCTTCAGAAGGTCCTGCAAGAAGAAGGAGGAAGAGAAGCGGTGTGTGTGTGGGGGGGGGGGGGGATAGAATGGTACAAAAGAAAGGAGGAAAGCAAAGAGCATAGTTTGAAGTTTTTCACCTCCAGTGTTCTGTTGGTAAGAGACAGATTTAAAGAGGCTGGGGTGCCCCCCACACAACTACACTGCAAATGAGGCTTGGCCTGAAGTTCGCCTCCAAAATGCACATCTTCCCATTCAACCACACCATTGGGGGTTAGCTCTGGAGTCTGGATAAGTCATGCAATCAGCGTTTCCACCGCAATTCTGAAAATCCTTACACATCACCATGAACATATTCACGGCTTTTTCAAAATTGAGAACCCCCGTTGTCCCCGAGGACTGAGAGGAGACTAAGGGACACCACGGCTAGAAACAGACATGACCTTCGCATGTATTATGTATGGACCTGCTTTCCCAGTCCCTTGTCTTCTACATTCACGTATGCTGTTATGAAATAACTCCCGCCGCCTCTAACTATTCTCCCCCAGAGTGACATGTGTTAGCGAAGAGCCACGTCTGACCCGAGGCTTGAAGGCCCTGACAAGAAAATAAAACTCTTCAAAATGCCCCTCTTCTAAAATATAGGACCCCAACCTCCATCTGCTGTTTGCTTGATTTCAGAGACAAGATGTGCAGGTGCAGACTAAAATTCGCTCACCAAATCCCCGCCCCCACTGCCTCACCCCTATCAAATCCACTGAAGACAGTTCTTGCAGCTCCAGCATCTGGTACCCTAGTTCTTGAGCTAAAGCTATAAAGGGCCTCATTTCAAATGCAGAGGATGGAAGGAACACGAAAATGTTAGCCTACAAACCAATCTGAGCCGTGAAGAACCTCACAATGATGGCTCACAGGGTGTGAGGTGGGGAGAAAGGAGAGGAAAAAAAAAATCAAGACAAAACCCAAAATGGTTTCTCCACAAGAGAGGAAGACAGAGGGAGCAATCAGACAGACGTCTATGGCGCCTCCGGTGGCCACTAGCAGTACATGCTCCAGGAAGGGAGATGGAGCTCTCTGTAATTTAGAAGCTGGGAAAACGCAGCAGCGCTGAGAGTCTTTGCCCCGCTGCCCTTCTGCGCCAGAGCAATGAGCTCATCATTTGCTGCTGGGAACAAGTGAAGAAGGAAGAGTGAGAGGCACATTAACTTGTACGCTGGGGAAAAATCACTTCGGCTATTACACGAAACGGATGTGTCCTCCGAGTTTGCCAGAACAACGGGAGTGGCTCTACCATCCTCCCAGAAAATCCCAGGTCTCCAGGATGTGGGTGGCACCATGGTTGCCATGATCAACATTGTGGTTTCTCTTATCTCATTATCTCAGGACTCTCAGACACACAGAGACCGACATGACTTGAGACTGGTAGAAAGATCCTGTCATGGAAATGGGAGAAAACAGACTTTTTTTTTTGAGATCTTTCATTTGGGGTGCATCAACCATGGAACCTGGCACCCTGGAGGCCATTGTGAGCCCTAAGGATGTCATCTAGTCTGGGGATAAAAATAAGTTTTTAAAAAAGATTTATTTATTTATTATGTATACAGTATTCTCAGTATTCTGTCTGCATGTCTGCCTGCAGGCCAGAAAAGGGCACCAGATCTCATTACAGATGGTTGTGAGCCACCATGTGGTTGCTGGGAATTGAACTCAGGCCCTCTGGAAGAGCAGTCAGTGCTCTTAACCTCTGAGCCATCTCTCCAACCCCAAAAATAAATTTTTAGACCAAGCTGGATCCCTAGCTAGGTATGGCACCTTGTGTTTGAATTCCCAGAATTTGGGAGGCCGAGGCAAGAGGATTGCTGGAAACCCTAGGCCAGCCTAAGCTAAGGGTGAGACCCTGTCTCAAAACAGAACAAAGTGAAGCAAAACAAAAATTTCACACACAAAAAAAACAAAGACAGTATCTGCAGACGGCTCAGTGGGTGCATGAGGCCCTGAGTTTGGAACCTCGCAGCCATGTGAAATGCTGGGTCTGCTCAAAAGTGCCTGTAATCCCAACGCTGAGAAGACAGGGCCGAGAGGATCCTGGGGTGCACTGGTCAGGTCTAGCTGAAGCTCAGACTACAGGTTCATTGAGAAGTCCTCTCTCTAGAACACCCCTGAAGTCAACCTCTGGCTTCCATACATGGGCAAGCACACCTCCCTGACACATGTGCACACACAGGTAACTCACACAATAAACTTATATTGAAAAGTAAAACGGAGTCACTCCTCTGAGAGGAGTTGGTTCTTGGGGTGGTGGTGTATGACTGGCTGTGGTTTAGGACAATATTCTCTCTCCCGACTTAATTCTCCTCTGCCGAAAATGGCAACGCCCACTTCCGGTGACCTCCAAAGTCCTCACAGCTCTGATGTTTCATAACTGGACTTAAATTTCTTCCTAAATTCCCAACTTAGGTGGATGTCCTTCCTTCCCAGGGCTAAACAGCTCTTGGGAGAATCTAATACACTGCAGTGATTTTCACTTTGCAGAAAGAAATCAGTTAATTAACACATGGCACACGGGGTTTTCCAGTCTGCGCAAAATACATCTCAATATGTCCTTCCCTGCCGGGTCCCCTGGGAACCTTTCACGGTACACAGATCGCTCAAGCTGTCGGGGAGCCTTCACAAACCTCCTCGCTCCAAAGGCTTCGGCAAAATAAATAAATAATAGCAGTCGGCTCAGGTGAGAGGCAGAGACCAATGATGGAAAGAATGATTTCATTAATGTTCACCTCCTTGTCCTTGAAGCCGAGTGGAATCTCAGAGGAGCGAGAACGAGAAGCCAGGTGACAAGGTCTGGTGTGGGAAGCAATGCAGTTCTTGAAAGGTCTCGAGGAGCCTCCACGAGTCAGGAGTTCCAGGATGTGGGAAGAACCAGAATCGCCAGAGGATACCTTCCCACGATCTGTGAGCCCCTGATGTTGAGATCTGATAGGGAAGAAATGAACATCATTTCATCCCCCCATTTAAATGAAGGTAGGTGAAGGGCTCACTGGTCTACAAAGTGTCTAAATGGTTGGAACTTGAGTTACAGGCAGTGTCAATGGAAATCTAGAAATTTAAAAGAAAATTGTATGTGGGTGCATGTGTATGTGTGTATGCATGTGTATGGTGTGTGTGTATACGTTTGTGTGGTGTGTGTATATGTATTTAGTGTGTATGTATATGTATGTGTGTATATGTATATATGTGCATGTGTGTACATGTGAGTGTATGGTATGTATTTGTGGCATGCATGTATGGTGTGTGTTTGCATGTATGTGTATATGTGCTGTATGTGTGTCTATGTGTATTGTATATGTGTGTATATGTATATCTGTATGTGTGTATGTTTATGTATGTGTGTGGTGTGCATGTATTTATGTGTGTGCATGTATATGTGTGTGTACATGTGCACTTGGGTCTATATGTGGATGAGGAGAAGAGGCTAATCCAGATATCTTCCTCAATTGACCTCTACTTTATTGGTTTTCTAAGATTTGTTTTGGGGCAAAACAAAAATGAAAATAAATTCAAAAAGCTTTTAAAGATTTGTTTTTGATTTCTGTGTATGAATGGTTTTTGCCTGCTGCATCACACACATGCAGTCCCCACAGAAGCCAGCAGAGGGCTTTGGACCACCTGGAACTAGAGTTCCAAAGGATGGTGAGCCACCTTGTGGGTGCTGGGGACAGAATCCGAGTCCTCCCCAAGGGTCACTAGTGCTCTCAACAGCTGAGCCATCTCGTCACCCACTCCAAAACACATTTTGAGCCAGTATCTGTCACTGACTCTGAAGCTCTTCCATCCTGCTAGACAGGGTGGCCAGTGAGCTCCAGAGAACCTCCTGCTCCTACCTTTCCAGCGCTGGGGTTACAGCCCTAACGGTTTAAAGTAGTAGTGAGTTTGAGGAGCTGATGGGGCATGTAAAGGACCCTGAAAAAGGATCAGAGCTGGAGAACTTAAGTCAAACAGAAGGACAGGCCAGAAAGAGGAGAGGAAAGAAACAGAAGTGGGAAGGAGTTCAAAAGTTACACCATTAACAGTGGCTGGTCTGGGGTGGGATTTTCTATTTTCTTCTCATTTGCAGTCAGGCGCATTAATGCACTGCGCCACCAGCCCGCCATTTCTGCCTCCTTTTAGAGTCATTCTTCTTGCTTGGTTCAAGTTTTCTTCACAGTAAGTGTTACCACTTCTACCATGAACCAAAATGCCATTCCACCTCCAGCATCAGGCACGAGGAAGACTGTTAAACAGCCCGGGAGCAGAGAACACCTAGGATGCACCAATGCACATCTAAGTTCTTCTGCCTATGCATAATGAATGCGTTCCAAAACACGTTATAGGACTCTGATTCACATGATACAAACGATGCTTGTCCCTCTGACTCTATGCTAAAAGGTAGAGTTTATGCAGTGTGTCCCAGTCTCCTAGAACTGGCATTTCTGTGTGTGTGTGTGGCATGTGCACACTCACACAGACACAGACACACACACAGACACACACACACACACTCATACACCAGTAATGCCCTGGACAGAACTGTTGAAGTATATTTATTGCCTAACAGTATGTACTCAGGTCTATAAAATAGTGGATGCTGATATAAGTAAACAGAACATAAACATAAGTACGTGTTTGTAAGTGCAGTAAGAAATCTTAACTTTATTCATCCTAGCGCCCCTGCTGGCTGTAACACTGCCCCCTAGTGTTTGCAAAGATACATGGCTAGCCCAGTGACTCCTCAGCTCTAAACTGTGTTTGGGAAACATAGAATTCTAAGCATTTGATAACGATGCTACACTCACTTCTGTTTTCTCTCTTATGCAAAATTTATTCTACTTTCCCTTGCTTTGTGACCACTGGTTACTTCTTACTCTGCAAAATCTTAAGAGATATGTGCTGCAAGCATATTAATTAGAAAGTTTCAACTTAAATGATTTTCTAGACCTGAGTACACCGTTTTAAGCAATACGTACATTTTAACAGAAAAACTTCCCAGAGAGCTTCTGTTGACATTGTTCTAAGTATTATTTTAAAAGTAAAAAGAACCTAAAAACATCCACAGGAGGGGCTGGGGAGATGGCCCGGTCAGTAAAGTGCTTGTTGGGTACCAAGTTCAGTCCCTAGACCCAAGTAAAGGAGCCGAGAACATGATCCAGGCACCTAGTCAGCCCTGGAGAGGCAGAGAGAGTAGATCCCTGGAACTCAGCTGGCCCGTCAGTATAGGCAATCGGTGAGCCCTGGGCCAGTGAGAAACCACACCTCAAAAATCAGGGTGGAAGGCTCTTAAAGAATACAGCACTTAAGGCTGGCTTCTGGCATGCACATGTAAGTACATACATCAACACAGGATAAGAGGAGAGAGAGAGAGAGAGAGAGAGAGAGAGAGAGAGAGAGAGAGAGAGGAGAAGAGGGAGAGAGAGAGAAGAGGGAGAGAGAGAGAGGAGAAGAGGGAGAGAGGGAGGAAGAGAGAGAGAGAGAGAGAGAGATCGGCCTGATTTTTTTTTTTTAGGAATGTTGTGTGTGATGCATTTTCTAGTACCACAAACTCTCAACATAGCAGGCATCGGAATCACCCGTTTTGCAGATGGGAGATTCAATTCTAAGGAATCTGAATAATTTGCCCACCCCTTGCAGGAAATGATACAAATGTAGGCAGGCAGAGCCTCTGCCTCCGGCAGCCACCCCGACACCCCAGCCTCCCTAATACCAAAACACTGGACGCAGGTTCTTTAAGGTGAGTGCCACAGTCTTAGGAGTGGATACCCACAGAAAAGACAGCTTCATGTCTGTGCTATGGTGCCGTGAGAACGAGACACGTCGAATAGTTCATCCCACCCAAACTGGAACTCTGATGCAGCTTCAAGGATTTACAAGCTGCTGGGACCAGTGAGATGGCTCATGGTTGAGGGCACCTGTTGCCCCTGCCTGATGACCAGAATTGGGTCACCTGGACCCATATGGTGGAAGGAGAAAGCTGCTGACTTTCACAAGTTACAACGTGTGTGCAACACACACGTGTACACACACACTTAAATTCTGAAAACAAAGCCTTAACAAGATGCTGTAGGTTGCATGTGTAAGGTCCATAGGAGAAGGCTTGGTCCCCAGCATGGCAGTACCTGGAGCTGCTTCCACCTTTAGGAAGTATTGTGTGTGTGTGTGGGGGGGGGTTGACTGTGTTCAGGTCATTGGGAATGTAACCTGGCTGTTACTCTCATTTGCCTCTTGGGATGCTCTGCTACGCAACCCCTCTGAGGCACCACCTCCATGCTGTCCCCAAACTCCAGGGCCCCAGTGGCCCCAGACTGGATTCTCCAGAACTGTGAAGTCGAAGCAATCTCCTTCCACCAATTGAGTGTCTCATGTATGGCTCAAAGTGCCGGATAACTGAAGAACACACTAGCTCTTTCTCCTGGGACCCGTAAAGTCTGTTGGCCTTGGGTTCTTTATCTAAACTGAGGATACAGTAGCTCCTACCTCTGCACTATCTATTTGATGTGCCCCAAGAGCACAGAGACCCCCCCCAGTCAAAGTGTCATAGGGAAAATATGCAACCCTGCTCAATGCAAGTTTTAAAATCCAAATGACTTTCAATCAACCACAAGCTTGTGCCTTTGAACTAACAAGGATAGCATAACACTTCAGAAAGGAAAAGGAGAAGCGGGTTGGGCAAGAATTGCTTAGAAGATACAAAGTCTGTTTCCCTCTGCCTGGGTGCTCATCTATGGTCCTAGTCTTAGACTGTGTTTCGTCTGGATCTAAAGGCTTTCCTTCTCTGTGTTTGGAATTTTCATGGCATTTATTTTTGTTGCTAATTTATAAATGGCCACTAGGAGGAGGGGTTGTTCTTTTACTCCAAGAGTGCTAAGCAAAAGTAGTCTCGGATTTTTTAAAAATAGGCTTAATGTAACATTATTTTGAAAAGTAAATGTCTAAAGGTCATGGGCATCTATGGATGATTTGAAAGTCCTGATTTCGTGATTTTTTTTTTTTTTTTAGTCAGTCAAATAACTACTCCAGCGTACTTTTTATGGCCATAAATTAAATTTCTGATGACTGGAGATAGATACATCCACAGACATGTATGTATATATGTATATATACATATTTTGTGTTTTAACTGCTTTAAAAATGAACGCTGGCCATCATAACTCTAACTGTGAAAGTAGAAGAGCAGCTGGCAGAGTGCCAGAGCTGGCTCTCTCCTTTAACAAGTGTTGATTTTGAAGCAGGTTAGAAGACCCAGATTTATGTAATATTTCAAATCATAAGAAAGGCTGCATCTGAAGCTCCGTGTTTGAGAAAAGGCAGAACACAGTGTTCCCTACCTATAGGTTGCAGTAAATACTTTCGCTGATAACAGGGATTTAAAAACTCCAGCAGAGCAGGGCCAGCCCGTCTTAAGTAGCCTGTCTCTCATTCCTATGACCTCATTGATAGATTAAAACTAAAATTCAGACGGAAGCTCCTGTCCTATCCCTACAAGAGCTGTCACCTCAGGCAGGTGTTGCACATCAACCGGGATCCCCAAATCTCTTCATTCATGCCCTCGAGCAGGAACTTCCACATCACCACCTGCTGTGAGGTCGCAGGGGAGGACAGCGTTCGGGGTTTTTAGCTCAGCTGAATCGTGAAGGAAGTTTTGCAAGGAATCCAGGAAAGGGTTGGTCTGGTCTCCTAGGTCTGGCACCAGCATATCAGTCGATGACAGAACACAGGCACTGAAGATGGAGAGAGGTTCTCTGGTGCAGTCACCAACTGGAAGAAGACTATAAAACACAGGAAGTGAACGGATTTTCAACTCACCCAATGCAATCACTGGCATTTATCAACAGCGGTTGCCTCCATTAGTGCGTCTCTCAAAATGACAACCTGCTTGTTCAGAGCGGCAACAGGAAGGGATGATTAGGCAGCCTGGGACCTGCCGAGGACCCACTCTGAAAGCACAGCAAAACCAGGGCCTTGGTGTTTTTATTTCCGGGTACTTTTGACACTGGCTATTCATTTGGAGTTTTAAACCATGAAGAGCTGTTCTGGTTCTCAGTCAAAAAGAGGTCAATTGTTTAAAGGCTTTCTTCTTCTTCTTCTTCTTCTTCTTCTTCTTCTTCTTCTTCTTCTTCTTCTTCTTCTTCTTCTTCTTCTTCTTCTTCTTCTTCTTCTCCTCCTCCTCCTCCTCCTCCTCTTTCTCCTTCTTCTTCTTCTCTTTCTTCTTCTTCTTCTTCTTCTTCTTCTTCTCCTCCTCCTCCTCCTCCTCTTCCCTCTCCCTCTCCTTTCTTCCTTCCTCTTCTTACTTAAATAGGAAAAGATACTTTCCAAGCAGAAGGTTATCTCTTCCATCAGAATAGAGAGTATGTATCCAATGGGTTTGCACACACACACACACACACACACACACACACTCACACAAACCACACGTCTCCGGGCAGGCCCCATCATGCCCTTGGGACCACACTCCAAGGTCAGGGCAGCCCCACTAGGGCTGAGTTAGCATCTATCTGGGAGCACCTGGTACTTTTCGTGGATACCCCCTTCTATCTCTCCATTCCCATGATTAGTGTAGATTCATACGAGTCCCAGATTGAAGATAGATCAGAGGTTTAGAGACCTTTTGGCAACAACTGTCAGTTGAAAAGGACACCCAGTGACAGCTTTATCAAAATGCAGAGATGACCACCCCCCCCTCCCCATCACACATACTGCTTGCTCTTTTGAGTTCTTCCAGGCAGTCAGGGGCAACAGCATACAGATCTCTCAAATAGCATTGTCAAGAACATTTTAAAGGCAGACCCAACTGAAAGGTTAATTCAGGGGTTATCTCAGGAAAGAGGCCAGGAGATCCTGCTGTTGCCGTCAGCAACACTGATAAGAATATCTTTTTAAAAGGCAGACTGGGAGCTTACCAAGCTCCGGGAAGTCAAGTGCCTCTTATAGGTGTTCACTAGGCCTTGAGCAATTCTGTTTGATCCTTGGATGGCTCCGGAGAAGCATTTTTTGGAAGCAGGCAGGGAGTGAGCTGCCTAAAATACAAACCTTTACCCATTAGTCAAGGTAATCGGAAACAACCCCACTGAATGGCAGGAAATACCACAGGAGTGAGAGGCTGGGCATTCTCCCAGGCCCCACAGCTCTGCCAAACTCCACACAGGCAACCCTTAACTGCCATTTCTGCTTGATGGAAAAGGGGAAAAGGGAGCCTTGGATGTCTATAGACTAAAGCTCTCCCCCCTCCCCCAAATAGGGAGGAAAAGCCACAGGAAAAGCAGACTTT